>JAKSZP010003981.1:0-288264 GCA_022478985.1 Massospora cicadina
AGGTATGGTAGCCCAAAAGTTCTATTATCAGATAATGGGACCAACTTCATTTCTCAGGTGGTATCTGAGCTTACTAAGTTAATGGGTACCTGTAAGTCATAATGTCCCCTTACAATCCTTCTATTAATGGTGCAGTCAAATGAGCAAATGGTACCCTTGTAGCCATTCTTCAAAAGATGGCCTCTAACAATCCTAGTAGATGGAATCTCTATTTACCTAGTGCGATGTTATCCCATAGGGTTAACTACCATTGTATAATTGGAATGTCTCCTTTTAAGTCTTTTTATATTTGGGATCCTATTCTACCCTCAAGTGTACAACCTATACTTGATGATGCTACCCTGCAAACTACTGATTTAGCTATGAAGAGACTAGCTGATGAAATCATCTGAGTACAAGCTTTAGCTTCAAGTTCCTTTGCTGTTAACATCTTAAAAGAGGGAACTAGAACCAACGCTAGTAGACCTACGCTACCTGAATATTAAATTGGGGATCTTGTACTCTTCTATCATCATAGACTGGGAGAAGGATTCACAAACTTGACACCTTATGGGCTTGTCCTTACTGTATTATTTATCGTTGGGGTTTTGAATACTCCATTTCATCTATTGATACTGGTACTGTTATAAATAGAGTTCATAGTAGGTTTTTTTGTAAGTATGTGACCCTTAGGCAAGACCTTTAGGGATACATTATTGTAGATTCAACGGCAATGACCAAAATTACTCAAGATCAAGATTTGTTATCTTGGTCTAATGAGATTGTAAAATCCCCATTGAAGATATCTGATTCTCAGATAGACCAACAATCAACCCTTCAGAATTATCAGCCTCCTCTGAAATATGAGGCTAAGCAATCCAATGGGGCAAAACATCACACAATAATGTCAATCTCATCTAATAAGAACCTTATCAGATCTGACCATCACAACTATAGCAATAATAATCAGCAATATTGGTCATCTAATAGGAAAGATCTTACTTCAGGTGCAGCCCGAAAATCCTCACAAAGAACTACTAAATCTATCCCTATAAATATTCCTCATTTCTAACTAATTTAGTACCACAAATTTTCATCTTGCATAGCTAAATTTTGGTTTATTCATACAGAATTCTGTATTTCTGATTGGAATCAATTATAGCAATGAGACTAATAACTTCATTGCACTTTTGTCTATCTTCACTAGAGCCACGGAACTAATAATTTTGTAGCCTTTGTAGCACATACTTATTGAAATTTCTATCAAAACCCCAGTAGGCCTGAATCAGATAGAATGCGTTAAAGTAATTTTGGCAAATCTAGATCTCTTGTCTCCTTAATTAACACATTTTTTGTTCACATTCTCAGATGGTTTTTACTCTTCTTGTGTTTTCTGCTGCCTCCTACGAGAATGGTTCCTTGGCTACATGCCACACCAGGTCTACTTTGGTTGATCATGATACTAATATTTTCTTTCAACGCCTGTTTTTCCTCAGGTTGGAGCTCTCATGACTTCACACCATAAAAAAATCGCATGGGCAATCTCTCTGATGAAATCCTTAATGCCTGTATTCCCCCCAGGTCAGGCTTCTCTTATTCTGATAAATGCAGAAATTTAAGTTTTTTTACTTGTGCCCCTTCATGGCAGACCTTCTTTTAGCACAAGCTGGTCCTCCCAAATGTTCACGCTTTCTCAATCTTCATCAATTCTGATATAGTACATTCCCTTCACTACATAAGATGATGGAAGGTGAGAACACCGCCAGTTAAACTTGATTGAGAAATAAAAACCACTTTATTTAACTTTTTTTGATTTTTTTATTTTTTATGAGAAATCTTATTATAAATAAATATAAACTTTTCACATATAACTTATCTTTTAGATTGTTTTCTCTATATCTTTATCCTATATATTTTTTTATTTTTTCTCATAGATCCAATAATTTAAGTATTTGCTATATTCTGTTTCAATAAATAACTATCAGCAATGCTTTTGGCATATAGACATCTGTTGCTAAATTGGCAATAATCTCTGAACAAAATCATCCATAGGGCGTCCACTTGTTTCTTCTTCCAAATCCGTGGGTATCACAATGGGTTACTCTATTCCTCAAATGGTTTTCTTGAGCTCTGGTCAATTTTGATTGTCTTGTTTCTTTGCTCTTGTTTTTTAAAATCATATTGAATGACTGTGATTGCAAATTTGATCATGATGTTCACCAGTCATGTTGATATTGTTTTGAACTAAACCTCAAAGCTGATTTTACTGCTAAATATAAAATTTGCGGAAGTGAAGCTCTTTGTCCATATCTGAGTTCTTTAAAGGATGAGTTGGACTCATTTGTTACATTCTGACTCAGAATTGTATTTTCCAAACCTGAGTCATATCACTATATAAACATTTTTGGCTTGGTTGTTTTGGACGCTGGGTTGTGCCTCACCTGAGCTGTAGATTAGGCTTGTGCAAGCCTAATCAATAGCTCAGGTGAGGCCCCCAAAGTGCTGCCTTTATAAGATGCATGTTCCCATTCCAAAGTTCACTTCAGAATTCTATGAGGACCCTAGCATTTCCCTTCCTAGGGAGCATTGTCAGCTGCTCCCCAAAAGATCTCTGGTTGGCAGGCACCTTGGTTTTTATGATCTAGAATAAAAATAAAAGATGTTTCAGGGTTCTCATACCTCACATACTTGTGGTCTTTTTCAGATGTTTCCATTTTGAGGAAGCTTTAATGTGGTTGGGTTGGACAACCACACAGCGGACTTTGCATAGCCAATCAATGAGAGGTGAATTTTTGGCTGCTTGTCAGTACCCCAAACCTCTCCTTACTAAGTTAGGCCGCTTTGGTAGCTTTTTGGTGCACCAAAGCAATATGTAATTATATGACAGTTGGAACTGGTGGTTTTTCCAGTCCATTACAAGTTCAAATGGCATTTTTCCTATTGTCATATGATAAATGATATTGTATGTGAAGGTGATTGAACTCAGATCTCACTTTTTCTTCAAACACTAAATAAAAATCCAAATTCAGATTTAAAAAAAATACAAAAAATGGCACTTGATTGATCCAAAGCTTACCAATGTAAATGCCATTGATGCCTGCTGCCCCAGCTTGGGGTGGTGGTGCGCCACCATCTGGCGTTTTTCAGCCACCACCAAAGCACGCCTGAGCTGGATCTGCTAGCTCCCCTAATGCTACTGGGCGTTATGTCCCCCCTTGGGACTTAACCCATCATCTTGCAAATTCCCAGGTGGTTCTCCAGAGCCCTTTGGTGCTCTCAGAGCTATTTTCATTTTGGCCTCCAGGTCAAATATGGGAACCTTTCCCATATACAAGCTCAGCCATCATCAAGATGGCCACGGCAGTGTTTAAACCTGCTGGCTTCATTGATTTCCGCCCCTTTAAGGGGTATTTTGACCTCAGTTTCCATTATGAGGCTGGTGCAAATACAGAATCTAAGCTGCAATTAATTTATAAAAAATCCCCCTCCCAACCATTCAAACCTAGCTCCTGGATAAGCCACTTTAGTGGTCCAGTTCGCTGGGTTGCCTTCCCATCTTTCCCACAAATGCCTCCAAAATGAGCTCATGGAGGTTTGGCCATTTATGGCGCAGACCCTGTGTTTCAGTTTGTGGTTCCAAATGGAGCGTTTTATTTGGCAGGATCACACGCCTTTGCAACAATCTGCCCATTACTTCATGCCACCCACCTCACAATTCCCCCTTGCACGGTGATCAGATCTTCCCCTGATCACCCATTCTTGACATTCATTGAGAACAGCTGTGCCATTTGCCCCTTGTGCTTCAAGCTTAATCACTCAAAGTGCAAAAACCCTATGACTTCTGCCTCTGCTGCTTCTGCCACTCCTCCCTCCGACATTGGTCAGTGGCTGGTTAAGATCAATTTTTCAAATGGGGCTCAATCCTCCCACCCCCAACCTCACCAAATTCTGGCGCCGCTTTCAAGGCAGCAGCCAATCAAAATCTAAAATTTTTAAAAGAGTTCTAAAAATTTGATATGATTATGGAAAACTGAGCTGATGGCTGACTCAGTTTTAGCTGAGTTGCTGTGGTCAATGGCATGTGGCCAATCAGCTTCTGCCACTGCCCCAATTCCGGTGGATGACCCAGCGCTGGCTGAATACAATCCATTTGAGGCTCTCAAATGGATTGATGAGGACAAACAGCTGTACCATGTCAAGCCAGATTTTGCTTTGGGGAACTTTTTTGTTGATCCTCCCAAATCATGGCCCTGATATTTTTGCCCGTGAAATGGTTTTCCATTATATAAAAATATTAATAAAATGGAAGTTGAGGCTGCAGCTGCCACTTCCAACACTCTACATCACCAGCAACTTCTTGGGGTGATGGAGCCCCTTGTTGAGGGTACTCCTATCCCCAAATTTTCCCCATGATTCTGAGGAAGATGCAAAATATGAAATTGAGGAGCTTGCTTTTGGTACAAACCGAACTTGCATCAATGCAGAAAAAACTTCTCTTTTTAACCCTAGTTATCCCAAAACCTGCCAGCGCATCAAGTCTTTCACTTGTGTGCTGGCCCCTCAAAACTTTCGCTGAACTTCAGCTTGCTCAATATGTTGAGGCAATGGACACCACTGGCCTCAAAAGTGAAGAAAACCCACAACTAGACCCCCTCATGCCCCATGTCACTGATACTCACACCCTGATGCTGTCCACCATAGTCTGCCAGCTAAAGCAGGTGCCAGACAAAAATTTTCCTAAAGCTTCCTTGCCTTCTGATATGCTTCCTAGGCTGTTAGCTGAGGTGCCATATTAGGAAATTTTTATTTCTAGTAATCCCTTTGTTTAGCCTATTTGCAAGTAAAGATGCGTGGTGGCTCCCCCTTTTAGGTTGGAAACCAATAGTGCTAAAAAAGTGAGTGAACTCAGATAAGATCCACAGGTGTTGGTTTTTCTAGCTATTAAATTTCACAGCATTGTGGCCAGATTTTATAGACTCTCTCTACCATTTGTTTTGTTTCTGTACACTATGGATGGACACCACATCTCAGATTCCATTAATTTGTTCAATCTTAGAACCATGCAGGTAGTAAAACTGGTTCTGCTATTTGTAACAGATTGAAAATTTTTAGTTTCTGACCGCCTATATTAAAATATTTCTTTTGTGCACCAACAAGCAACCAGAGCAGCCTAACCAAGTAGGGAGAGGTTTGGGGCACTGACAGCGCCAAACATTGCCTACTACTAATTGGTTATGCACAGTCCTTGGGGTTTATCTGACCCAACCACATGAAATATCCTTGAAAATGGACACCTGTTGGGATTTTTGCCCATATTCCCAGCTTGATAGATTACCTGGTATCACTAGGGGAAAATTCTCTAAGGCGAAGTGAATTGAAAATCAGTTGGCCCAAGTTTTGGAGGAACTGCGTTCAGGGGATTTTGGGATATTCGCCTGGTCATATCCGTTGAGGGATCAATCTGGATGAATAACTAAGATCTCATCGAGCAGAGTTGTTGACAAAATAGGGGTATTGATAGTGATTAACTATCAGGTGTACCAATTGGGATTGGTCAGGTTTCATCACTGACTGATTGTGAATGAATAGTAAGTTGCAAGGCAAGTGATGCCACCTGCAACTAGCGAATTGATCATTTGGTGAGTGACCTGCCATAATGGGTAATATGTACCATTACCTAAGCAGGTTGCTAGTCAATAATGGTTGGTTTGCTTGGATCAAGAGGAAAACGTTAGGGACACATTTTCTGACTCTTTCTATTTGAGGTCTTGAGGATGTCCAACAATGGAATTCTAGCCAGGATGGTGAAGACCATCGCTGCTGAGATGAGGATGGATGATTCAATGGAAATGGCTGCCATTTCATTGAAAAGGTGTCAACTGAGGGTTAGACAGCCAAATTCCCCACTATATAATTCCCCAGGATTTACTATAATAAAAAACCTTATTTTTAGATAACAAGTACTTTTACAGTTATATTATCAATTTGGTGTATAGTTAGACTATCAGCTTCTATTATGTCATTCTATCTCAAGAATATTATTTTAGAAGGCAATAATTGGAAGACTCTCAGAGAGAAGAGCAAAGATCTGAACGGGGATCTAGAGATGAAGGAACCACAATCAGGGATAGCTGCTGATTTTGTGTTGGGCTGAGAGAGACTGTCACCAGGGTATCTTAATGAAGATCAGGTGGACAATGGTATAGGGAACAAATCCCTACAAGTACAACTTCAAGAGTATTTAATTGGAAATAATGGCCAAGTGTTGGGCCAAATAATAGTTCAATCTCAACTATGGATAATAGTCTCCATACTATTATCAATTCATAATACATTATACACAACGCAACAAAGTGTGCAAGGAAATTGAACTGGTGCAATAAAAAGGTTAATGGGTTTCCCACCAATAATCAACTTAGAGTAAATTTTTACAACACCCAAAAAAGACCAACAGGTAAGTGAGGTATGCAAACCCTGAAACAACCTTTTATTTTACTCAGGATAACAAAAAGGGCCTGCTGACCAGAGCTCATCTGGGGAGCAAGTGACAATGCTTCCCAGGAAGGGAATGCTAGGGTTAATATTCCAAAGTGAACTTCAGAATTGGCAGGCACCCCTTATAAAGGCCGCCCTTTGGAGGCATCACCTGAGTCATTAAATAGCTCATACAAGCCTAATCTACAACTCAGGTGAGGCACAACCCAACACCCAAATTGACTGAGCCAAAAGTATTTTTTAAAGCAATCAAACTCAGAATCAGAAAATCTGAATCTGATTCAAAATGCAGCAATTGAGATGAACTTGATTTTTATATTACCCCCCACTAGAGAAGGGCCCCTCCCCAAAGAGGGGCCCCACAGTGGAAGGCTGCCACAATGAGGGCTTCCTGGGGAGAGTTGCCTCAAGTCCTAGGAAAATTAGCCTGGATAAACTCCATGCCCCTTGAGGGAAAAGACAAATGGCAAGGGTGAATTGGAACTGGGCTGCCAAAATCAGACCACCCAGCACAAGGATTTATGCCCAGCACATGGCTGTGTTGCGCCCCCTCCCAGGCTCCTATTGGTGTTGGTCTTCCCATCCTTCCCAGGAAGGCACTTTTGCCAACAGTAGCATGAGAGGGGCACACGGTACAGCGCAGCTGGATGGCCATCCTCTTTCTGGGTGGACCATATGGGGTGAGGGAGCCCTGCTGAATAGGTCCCCTTGGTGCCAACTGAAACTCTGGTAAGTGGGAGGCCCCACCAGGATTTTCAACCAACGATCACATCAGGTCCAGGGTTGGCCATCAGTCACCAGCTCCCACTGGTACTGTTTCCTTGACAACTGGGACCAAGTGACCACTGAAGTCAGCTGAACTGGGGATCAGAGGCGTGCAGCGCACATTCAACTTCAGAATAATGTAATGGACAGAAAATCCCAGTTTTCAAACGCCTATATTAAAATGTATCTTTGGTACACTGATAAGTAACCAAAGAGGCCTAACCAAGTAGAGATAGATTTGGGGCACTGACAGCACCAAACATTGCCTACTATTAGTTGGTTATGCACAGTCCTCAGGGTTGGTCTGAGCCAACCATGTGAAAGCTCCTCAAAATGGACACCCAAAAAAGACCTTCAGGTAAGCAAGGTATGCAAACCCTGAAACAACCTTTATTTTTCTTCAGGATAATAAAAAGGGTACATTGACCAGGGCTCATATAGGGAGCAACTGACAATGATTTCCATGAATGGAATGTTAGGGTTAATATTCTGAAGTGAACTTTGGAATTGGAAGGTGCACCTTATAAAGGCCACCCTTCAGGAGCCTCACCCAAGACATTGATTAGGCTTTTACAAGCCTAATCTACAGCTTGGGTGAGGCACAACCCAGTGCCCAAAATGACTGAGCCAAAAGTATTTTTTAAAGTGATTTTACTCATATTTGGAAAATTTAAATCTGAGTTGAAATGCAACAATTGAGACAAGCTAAATTGTTACAAGTATTTTCCCTCTGTTGAGATCAATGCAATAAGGTCTTTTATCTTTCTGGTTGAGCGATAGATGTAACAACTTATCTTAAACATCAACTGTAAAACATAGGGCTTGAATTTACAATGGTAACTCTTATCATGGATATCTGGGCATTGAAGTGCCATTATTATGTATTTTATAAGAATCCTTGATCTCTCTTAGTAAATGACATATAGTTTATTGAATAAGTTCTAAGTTATCCTTCAAGTCTAATACTTTATTTTGATAACTTGAATGGTGATTGTTGTTATGAAAGTTGCCAAAGAATACTATGACTTTGCCATGTAATATACTTGGCTTGAATAATTGCTGCTTGCATATGGCAGTACATGCAAACTACACACCTTTAGATTAGTTTGAGTATACTGAAAAGTTTATAACATCTTATTGATATCTGAGTAACCATGTGCTATAAAATACAAGTTCTAAGCTATATTACTTCTCTGCATATGTAATCAAGTTTATCATGGTCCATGTGGTCAAAGAGGTTATAGCAGAAAATACAAGGCAGGTTTTAACCTTTTGCACTCGATTTATTTTCAAAGTTGTTGGGTGTCAACTTGTATTGTCACCTCCAGCATGACATACAAGTGCAAAGGGTTAAAGGGATCATGCATATATTCAGCATCCTCTATAGTATGCACTAAAATCCTTTACTGCTTGCAGCTTATTATGATGATGTTACTTCACCAGAAAGTGGAAAAGAAACATTCTGGCTTATTTTAGAGTTGTCAAAATTTATATCTATATTATAGACTATTAAATTATAAGTTTATTTTTGGTTTAAACAGAGACAAAAAATGAAAGCTTAATCACTACACCCTTAGACATTCCACTGACAGAGACTTGAGATATATAGTAATCAAACTTAAAACTCTGGCCACCTTTACCTATCGCTATCTCATTTAGTTAATTTTATATATGTTGAATTATAGTCAAACTAAATTTTAAAGATTTATAAATCCATAGATTTTCTAGAATCACTTTTTCATAAATTAAATAGGTCCTTTGGAATTATTGCGATTTTATACCTAAATTGCAGAATAATAAACCTATGGATAATAGCACAATGTTCATCAACGATTAGGTTAATCTATAAAAATAAACAATGTGCTAAAATATTTAATAAATGTAAATTTTTACCTAGAACAAGAACATTAAAAACTAAGTAAATATATTTTTTGATAAGCTAAGACTGCTAGTACTATGAGTTTTCATCTATCTTACTGATTATACAATTAATAAAGATTAGCTTGTTCTTGATTGCTTGTTTATTTATAGTATGACATGAATTTTTTCATGATAGTAATAAAGCTTAAGGTAAGGATGCAAAAGTGCTATATCAGCTCATACAAAAGTTTAACAGTTTCATTGAGAATTAAAACATGTATACCTTTAAATGTCTAAGTGCTAACATTATCTATTAGTTAGCTAAAAGTCCAATGATTTTGTTTTATAGAATATAACAACCAGAAGTAACTAAAGTTAAACTAACTGGCTATATTTATAAAGGCACACCACTTTTTAGTAAAGCGTGATGCAATTTATAGTAAAAGTTGAGTCTAAGCTCAAAGCCTTGATATTGCTTAATTTTACACCGACCTGCTAGAGCCAACATATTAATATATTTTAATCATATTCATTTTAAAACGTATAAATGTTTTATCGTCATTTAAGCTTTAATCACAATTTACGCTACAAAGCCAGTTGCGTGCTTTTTAAGTCAATCACAATTTTTACTAACCTAATAATTAAAATACCTTAGATTATATCCTTATTTTTTCTTCTTGACAATGCAAAAATTGGCCATTATAGTTTGAGTAAAACAGTAAAGCATGAAAAAGCTCTGAATTGGTTAGACATTTTATTTGGAAAATACTGTAGTAAAATGTTTTGACCAGAGATTATGTTATTATCTATATTCTTAACATTTATAAAACTAGCTGCCATTATTTAGATGCACAACGGGACTATAAAGAACAGTTGAAAGATTAAGAGGCAGATAGGAATTGCCATCGGAGCGGTAATGAACTGCGTTTTTGACTAAATTTAGAATTCTAGGAACAGCTGGAAGATCAGCTACCCAAAACTGCTTGTCAATTGTAGCCATGGTGGGTAAATCCATATATATAATTGGAAGCTCATGATATGATAAGATCAGTTCTTCAATTTCCTTAACAGGTATACTATGACTATTTTTTTCGCTAACTTTGGTGGCCACAACGCCTACTCTACTAAAGAAAAAGCAAGGATCTAGCTCATTTAATGATTTTCTCAAATGCTCAAGGCTGGAACGGTTCGTAAGATCAATCTGTAAGATTATAAAATCAAGCCTAAATCTGGCTACACCTTTTTGTTTCTGATCGTCAGGCTCATTTAGATGTGTGCTTGTGTAGCTAAACATTAAAATTGAGTTAAAATTGCTTAATTTTAGCGTTTAATAACTCGCTGCTTACGAGCTTTTTCTTAACTAAAAACTCTGAAACCTAAATCTCACATTTCTAAAAGATTACATAAATAAATAATAAAGCACAAAGAGAATTTCAACTTCATTACGATATAAAACAAGATCGCTCTGTCTCGACTGTTAAGCCAGATAACTCCGAAGATATAATATACTAGCTTGCAGAATGTTTAATGATAGGAAAATCCGGAGTATTAATACCGCTTACAACTGGCAAACTCAAAGACTATCCAACCACTTACACATATACTTGAAAATTAGGATCTTTATATTCTACAAGGCATTTTCCAAGAATTTGTTTACCAATACCAGCGGCGCCACATATCTAGACAAAAATATTAAGTTTAATGGTAAAAAAATGAAAACCATTCTAAAATAAATAACACTTTAAGCCAAAATTATATCGAATGTTGTCGAAATTCCCAAAACTTGCCTATTATTAAAGTATGTTTAAAACATAGTAGATAACTTAAAGATTTGGAAATACAGTTTACTTGAATATACAAGCCATGCGCGTATCAAAGAAATTGCTCAGGCATGTCAGACCAAAGATATTAGTAAACTTTATAAAACCGACTATTTTAATTAAAGGCATTTAGCTAGTCAAGAATCTATCCAAAAGGTGTTAATTAAAGCCATAAGCCATAACATACATTCCTAAACAAATTTAGCCTGAAGCAGAAAGTTTTATGAAAAAAGGGGTTAAAATAAATTGTTTAAAAAGTATCAAAAAGATTCGGTATCAACTGTTGTAAAAGCCCTGGAAATAGAAACTGAACGCAAATAAGAAAAAATAAGCTTGCAGATATCTGCCTTTACAAATACAATAAGCTTTATTGATATAAAATGGGTCAAAGAGGCAATACAAAAACCTACAAGTATAGTTGCGTGAGGCAACAAATTATTCATTGGAAGCTGCACAAAAGGAGATGACATTGATAAAGATAGATTATTGAGATGACTAGTTTTATCATTTACAAGCGGAGTTACCCGGCGTCGTTAGGGTTTATTTAAAAGCTCACACTGATGTAGTCTAAAGACTGTGCCAGCACCACTCTCGAGCCACTCGAATTAATAGCTTCGCTGTTGGTCTCGTGGCTGGTGAGCCGGTTATCCTAATTTACTTAATAATCTACTTAAAACAACCTGATTTTTGTTTTTTTCGGGTGAGCAATTTGATCAATTATTCGATATTCGCCAATTCTCACCCACTCGCCCAAATAGATTGAATTTTTTAGACTCGAAGGTTTCAGATGTCAGTCAGTCAGTCACTGAGTGAGTGAATGTGTTTAAGTAGATATTATTTACTCTTTGATCCTTCAGTATAACCGTCCCTTAGTCAGCTTACCTTGAATAAACACGGTTTTGATATCATATATACAGTTTACAGCCGTATTTTTAATTGATTCGATAAGTTTAATTGGTTTTAGCTGAGTGGTTGATGGGTTTTAGTCGATTCGATAGGTTCAATTACTTCTTAGGCTTACCGATGGCAATCTATCAATATAAAAATCTAAACCAAAATAATTATTCGAATCATCTGGTAAGTAAACATCAGAGTAGTACCATAGCAAAGCACTCGTGATAATGCTGGCTTGATAAAATCCAACGAAAGGTACAGAGGGCAACTTGTTTTGTCAACTAATAGTTTATAACAAAGGTATTTGTTTATTTGTATGAATTGATATTTTTTTATTATTTCAATTCAAGTCAACTCAAAGTTAAATTAAGAAAAGGTTATATTTTAGTTTTTTAGAGTTAGTTTATTCTTGATCAAATGATATGGTGTACAAAGTTGCTCTCCATTTTATTTTTATTGTTTTACTGATCAATTAATTTATTTCAGAGTTAAGTTTAGGTAATATTTTTATAGTTTTTAAAGTTTGTTCATTCTTAATTACTTAACTGATCCAGTGAATAAAGCCGCTCTCCTTTTTATTTTGTGAGTTGCCTTTCAATATGTTTATTCTGTAATGTTATACTTTGACAAATATTTTATATAACTTTTGTACTTTTGCTTTAGGGTTATATAAACTATTTCAGAGTTGTAATTGTATGTTCCCTTAGCTTTTTCTTTTTTCTTTAGTAAAAAAGTGGCTTAAGGCAAGTTTGACCTGATTATTAGTTAATCAGATTTTTTAATTTAGAGCTCACTATTATTGCTTACTTTTGGTTCATATTACGCTGTAAATTAAATCTATGCTAGATCAATAAGTTATTTTAGTTATGCTGATTTGTTTTATATCTTTTGTGGATATTTAATACTTTTTATACAAAGTTGATCAATTAACTGAAAATTACTAAACTGCCTGCTAAAATGATATACCAATTACCATTAGACTTTATATATCATTTTTGCATTCTATATATAAATTTTATTTATTCTATTATAATTGAGAAAATAAATAATAGTCTATTTTAATTTTCAAATTTCATAAAGTATTTATGCCAAGTTTTGTTATTTCTTGATTTATTTATTTAGGAGGTGTTATAGTATAAATATACTTATAAACATTATGATTTTATTTATGAGATGGTTTCTTAAATCACTTTAACTAAATGCTGCCTAATATATAATTGACTAATAGAATAAATTAATATTTTAGAGGTGTTATAGATGGCAATCAGTATACAAAACCACAACAACGCTGAAACTTCAACCACCAGTTAATAATTTATCTTTTGCTTTAGCATAAATTGCAACAAATGTATCACCATAATACTTAGCATAATATATTTTTAGTCAGTTTACTTATAAGTTCTAGTTCTATAATCCAGTTTAAGGATAGATATTATACCCACTTCAAAACTAAATTACCCAACAATTTTGATATCATCTCACTAGTTAGTAATATCAATGATATTACTGAGCTAAATCCAACAATTGCTCACCCAAAAGAGGTGGTTTTACAGGGAGATTGACTGACTATTAACAAGCTATCCAAAAATACCAGCAAAACTCACCATAAGTGATGAATCATTATTTGCAGTCTTGGTTGGCCACAACAAGGTAATTTTTGGTTATGATACTAGCTGATATCTTTATAAAGGGTGATCAAGTCCATGTATTGTGCAGGATATCTTACCATAAAGTAACTAGTCTTTTTTGAAGATGATAATAGTATAGCTATATCACCCACTGCTGATAGCTATACCGCAATACTCAGGAAGAAATCTTTTCTGAGATAAATGCCAAGGGGCTAAAAAGCTGCTAGTTTATAACAAAAGCAAGTGTGTATATGTGTGCATGTGTGTGATGTGCAGCCAAAACTAAAGTGTGTATGGCTTTAAAGAATTTGGATATGGATAGGTGGGAGGAGGTCACTGTGCACCTCAAAGCCAGATTTTTAATTTTTATAACAAAATAAAAAGTTTTATGTATAAGAAGTGAAGATTTTATATATTTTTAGTGGAAATTGGTATATTGTCACAGCTGAGAAATTTAATATTTAGTTAATTTGATAGTATAAATAGTTTTTGCAAGTGGTTGGTGGTTTTGGGTTGATTATTAAACTTAACAGTTTTAATAAAGTAGTTAATGATTGGTTGATTCAATAAGTTAATTGGTTTTGCCTGGGTGGTTGGTGGATTTAGGTTGATTTGATGGGCTCAATAGTTTCAGATAAGTGGTTGATGTTTTATTTATTTGATAAGATTAATTGGTTTGGTTGAGTGATTGATAATTTTATACATCTATATAGATAAAAATGTTATATGTTTCTTTGTTTGTCCCATATGCATCCCTATACTATTTATCTAATTGTGATGAAACTTTGAGGAGTTGTGTGCATGGCCGCAAAGGTTTATGAATTTTAAAAATTATTATTTTCATATTAAAATAAAAAGTTTTACATACAAGGAGTGAAAACTCTATATATTCTTGATGGTATGCTATATTGTTATGGTTGAGCCATTTAGTATTTGTTTGATTTGATATTTTAAATGGTTTTGTTAAGTAATTAGTGGTCATTTGGCTAATTAGCAAGATAATTTAAATCAAAACTTAAAAACCTAATTATGCTTAAAAATCCTCCTCTTGCATAATTAGCTTAGCTTTTGGCTATAAATTTAAATTTTCTAAAGTCAGTTGCTCAAATCCTAGTGCAATCATTTTTATTTGATTACTTTTTTATCATTAAAACTATTTATATAAATAAAACTAATAATGCAAGTGTAAGTAAAACTAAAAAATGATAGGCTAATATAGTTATTAATTAACAAAAATTATTATATATCTGCATTTACTTTTGCTTTACTTTAGACAATAATATGGTAAGTTTTGCATTTTTGCTTAGTTTTCAATCAAGTTCAATTTAAGTACTAGTATCTTAGGATATGTTAAAGTAATTAAGGTAGGTTGACCTTGGGGCAAATATACCACACCAAGATTTTCTTATAGCCAGTACAGTTTTTAACATGTGCTGAACAAAACCTACACTAGTGTGGAAGCAGGAATTACCCTGCCAGGCTAACTGCCCTTACCTTAGGTTATGTTAGCTTATATATTATATATAATAAATTTATTCAATGTGGGCTAACCTGAGAATGGTACTGCACCAATTAATGAAGAATCAAGTTAATGGGAAAGGAGGATAAAATCTGGAAAAGCTCCATGTGCATCACTCTGATAGGCCAGGAGCTCCATGGACTGCCTTGCTATTTGCTATCTCAGTTTGGGGCATTAGTGCACAATGCCAACACAGTCATAGTTGTCCCCTACCCAAAATGATATGTTAGCTTAACTATTTATCATCCATTCATTTTTAAAAATAACTACTTTATTTTAATTTTTCATATTATTACTCTAAAATACCTGTTTAAGTTATTTCCTCTGATTTATAAACATCTGTGCCAAGTTAGGTTGAATTTGGTACAGCAGTTTAAAAGATGGTATGTCACATATATACACATAACGTTTTTTAAATATAAAGATGTTTTTTTAGCAGTTTGGTGGTATTTGATTGATTCAATAGGTCTATTTTTAATTGGCTGAGTGGTCAGTACTTTTTGGTCATTTTGATAGATCCCATAGTTTTAGGTAAGATGTTGGTATATATTTCTTTTTTAATATCTAAATTAGATTTAGATAATTGTTAGTAAATTTTGTTAAATTGATAAAGCTTAATATTATTTTATAAGGTCTTTAAATAAAACCTGGTTGTTGCTTACATTCAATTGGTTTTAGCTAAGTAGTTGATAGGTTTTGGTTGTACAATAGGTTCTTTGGCTTTATAAGTATTTTGATGGTTCTAAATTAATTCAATAAATTCATTTGGGTTTATCTATGTGATTGGTGGTTTTTGATTGATTTGATAGGTTCAACTGTATTGGGTAAGCGGTTGGTGATTAATCAATATAATATGTTCAATGGTAATGAGTAAGCTATTTTGTGATATCTGTAATATAGAACCTAAATTAATCAAATCAAATTAGCTGATAACAAAAACCCTAGCAATGCCAGATAACTCTGATAGTAATCAATATAATTTATTTTTGTAATTTTATTGGTAGCCATCCTTAGATATAAAAAAGAATTGGTTATGATCATTTGGTAAACTTTAAACCTCCAAACAAATCTGTGATAAATTGGGTATCAACAAGAATTAGCCTAAGCTTTTCTTTACAAAACTATCATTCTGTTTATTTATTTATTTCTGATGTATTATCTCATGAGCAATTACCCAAAAACCACCAACCTTGGCACAAGTACTTTAAAAGGTTGGGAATTGTAATATGCTATTTTTTAATAAAACTACATAAATTTTAATAATATTTCTATATAAGATCTAAAACATATATGTTTCTAATAATAATTATGTAGATATTTGGCTTATAATTTCATATTCATTTTATTCAAAAGTTTTACAGGGTTTGATAATTAGATGGTAGTTTTTAGCTGTTTTGTAAGTTCAACAATTGGTTTTTGCTAAGTGGTGGTTCATTTTTTGGTTGATTTGATGGGCTCAATAGTTTCAAGTAAGTGATTAATGGTTTGATTATTTTGCAGGCTTAATTGATTTTGGCTAAGTGGTTGGAGGTTGTAATATATAATAGGTTTAACAGTTTCTGAACTTATTGATAACTATCTACCAATATAAAAACTAAAATTTTTAGAAACATCTGGTCATCTATAAGCACCGTATCAAGGCATGAGTATTCCACTAGTTTATATTATAGAACCTAAATTAATCAGTTCAAATCAGCTGATAATTAATAACTCTGAGCAACGCCAGATAACTCCACTAGTATCAAGTAAACTAGCAGAGTTACCCAGCTTTGCTATGGTATCTATAGAATTTCAGAGGATTCAAATTGATTAATTTAAATTTATATTATAGATTAGACTCTCAGCCATGACAATATAGAAAATACCATCAATGTCATGGTTAAATGACATGATAGTGGGCACCAACCCCAAGGATAAGGCTGGGTGACAGGAGGCCCAGAAGGTGAAGCTTCAGGCCCTCCCTGACCTCAAGCGCACATTATACCAACGCTGGGTACAAGCCAAATATGCCCAGGTTGGTACTAGTGAGGTGCACAATGATTAGCCCCTTGGGTCAGCTCAGGCGCTAAAATGGACAAGATATTCAATTAATGACATGGTTTGATTCAGTTGATTGAGGAATGGGGGTTCAAAACTTGTTCCATTTACAAAATTATGCATTTGGGTAGAGTACAACTTCAATCAATTACTTGAGTGAAGTCAATTTCAATTCATTCTACTAATTCAGATGGGAGCGTTTGCCTATTGGTGAATTGGTGATTGGGACCACTTCAACAGACCCCAAATTACCCCAACATTGTTTAATTTGATTTTAGTGACCAACATTCCTTGTTGGTTGACTTCTTGCAATAAACTTTCCTGTTTTCCTCTTTATATATGTTATCTTTGACAATCCTGTGCATGGACCTCTTCAGGAGGTCTCACGCTATGTTAACCATTCTCTGTTAGACATGATTAGGTTATCCCCTCATGCACCATTGGGTCACCCAAGTTCCCTCCTACCTGGGACACTTACCCATTCTTCCCCTGTGCACCGCATCACTTTGGGTTGGTTATTTTCACCAATGATCATCCTCTTTCTCTTGAGTTATTATTGCTCCAGCACCTTCTGCTGGGCTCTAGTAAATTTTATAATAATGGCTAGTTCCCTGGCGTTGGCCCTGTGCACTGTACACTACCATGCTGGGAACAGGAGAGTTATAGACACTCTCCTAACATTAGTTGACCAACCTCTTAATTTTATGTGCACAAACTTTTTCCATGTGGAAATTTTCCAAAGTGTAAATGGTGGGCACCAGCTGTGGGCTTTGATGGTGGTCAGTCGCACCGCTGTTTCCTCTTTCCCCTAAATGTTGGAGCTTCTCAGCATTATTATGGCTGCCTCCAACTGGAAAGTACCCACCCTTCATGCTTATACCTGGTAGATATGGATGCTTCTAGGTCCAAAAGTCATGATTCCCTGACTTTCTGCCAAAATTACCAAATTTAAACTAAATAAATGGGGTTTTACTTTGACAGCATATTCAGATGATGCTGGCAAAATTGGTGCAGATGCGCCTGGGGTGATGGCCTTGGATAATGTCGGGCATTCCATTTCTGTTATGGGAATAGGGTCATTTGCGTCTAAAAACGCGTTTTATAATGGAAACACTATGTATACCTCTGAACTATATTTACTCTCTCATGGCTCAGATATGAAACCTATTTTTGTGTATCAAATTACCCCAGATAACCCCCATTTGACCTTTTCCATAATTTGCAGCACTCAGGAAGTTGAAAAAGAGCTGCGCTTACAATACAACAATGTTTATGCCCCTGCTGAAGATATAGTGGGATATGTGGCCTCAGTAGTAAGAGTGGCCAAATACCCCTCTCCATTCTTCAATTCAAAATCATGTCAGAGTGACATGTTAATGCCAGATGTTGAGTTTGAAGGTGATGTTCTGGCGCTGTCTGCTATAAATAAAGACCATTTTGGGTATTTTCTACTGACTGCTATCCTTTCTTCCCCTTTAGGAAAACTCAGCACCACTATTCTGGTGGATACTGGTGCCACTGAAAACTTTATGTACCAGAGCTTAGCCGACTACCTTGGGCTGAGTTACTTGCCAGGTGGTATGGTTAGGGGAGGGGCGTCCCAAGGTATTCCCACTCTGAAGATCATTGGGACAGTGGACTATCAGGTTGGCAAGTACCACTTGTCTGATCACTTCCAAGCTATCAAAAACCTCTTATACCCTATAATTTTGGGTGTGGAGTGGTGGCGGAAGTTTGACGCTAGAACTAACCTAAAAGAGAATACCCTATCACTAACATTAAAGAATGGTGACACATTAATTGTTCCTTTTTCAGGAGGATAACGCTCAGGGAAAATTGCCCCACTGGCCCCACCTTCACACTCTTAGCCTTGCCTCTATGCGGAAGCCCACTGTGCAGGTTCCCCTACCATTTTGTTTGGAGGGTTTGAAATCTTCCTTTGATGCAGCATCCGCTGACACATTAACTGATCATTCCAAGTATGACTGTGAGTTCAAACTCACTGGTGATCTGGTGCAGATTTCTTCTCCCATTTACCCATTGACTGTCCAGGAGAAAGAGGCTTTAGATGTGTGGGTGAAAGAGCAGTTAACCAAAGGTGCAATTTTTCAGCGTACCTCCCCTGTATGCTCCCGCTTCTCTTTGTTGAGAAGGCTGATGGTACTATACACTTGTGCATAGACTATGGGAACCTCAATAATGTCACTGGACCAGATCTCCATCCTATCCCTTTAAATTCTCAGATTGCGCGCTATGTGGAGAAGGCTAAGGTTTTTTCTAAGCTGGATTGCCTCAATGCGTTCAATCAGATTCATATTAAAAAGGGACAAGAGTGTTTAACCATATTCCGTACCAGAAAAGGGATTTTCCAGTTTCAGGCTATGCCCTTTGGGCTTAATAATGCCTCTGCTATCTTTCAACGCTGCATTGATGCGGCGTTGGGGGACTTGTTAGGGGTGTGCGCGGTTTCCTACATGGATGATATCCTGGTGTTTTCCCCTAATCATGAGTCCCATGCAGTACAACTTTGGCAAGTGGTGGAGAGGTTAAAGGCAGCAAGCCTTACGCTGGAGACTAGCAAGTGTGAATTTTTCAAGTCCCAGGTCACTTTTCTGGGCAACGTCATGTTTGACCAAGGACACATGATAACTCCAGACAAGGAGAAGGCTATTTGTGAGTGGCCTACCCCCACCTCACTCTGGAATTGAGGAGTTTTTTGGGGACGTGTACGTTCCTCAAGAAGTTCACACCCAATATTTCTGAGGTGGTAGCGCTCTTATATAAGGCTAGCAGTGCAAAGGTGCTTCAGTGGTCCCCCTTTTTGAAGGATGTCTTCCAAGCAGTCAAGTGCACCCTGTTATCCACATCTTTCCTTCACCATGTTGACCCTTCAAAAGAGTTCATTGAGTCTACTGATAACTCCAACTTTGCCATAGAGGCTGCCTTGTAACAAGTAGGCAAATATGGGATAGAGCATCTGGTGGAATATCTTTCTAGAAAAATGACTTTGCCTGAGTTGAATTACGCTGTATATGACAAAGAGTTACTAGCAGTGGTGGAGGCGCTGACTTATTGGCGTCACCACTTGCATGGCTCCTCCAAACCTTTCCAGGTATGTACAGATCACCATGCCTTGCTGTACTACCGCGCCCAACTTGTCCTAACCCCACTGAATACCCGTTGGCATGAGATCCTTACCCAATTTGCCCTTTCTTATAAGTTCACCAAGGGCAAGGATAATGGTTTGGCGGATGCTTTAAGCCACAACCCTGCTTTAGCTCCTGATCCAGAGGAGGTAGAGATTCATAACACCCAGTTGATGATTCCTCTGAGTAAGATTTTATCTCAACTTCCTTCTCCCACGGCCAACATGCCAGCGCTTGCACCTCTGGAAAATGTGGAGGAATACAGTATGTTCAGAAAGGTAGTCCTTTCTCAGCCGCTATCAGCTGAATATACTATGGTACTTGCCAAGAGCGCTTTGAATCAAGAGGATCTATCCAGGGGTTATCACATGAAGGATGAGATGGTGTGGTTTCAGGGGCGCCTATGGGTTCCTGCTGGACCACTGCGCCTGGAACTTATCTGGGACCATCATGATGGGCTCACTGTTGGTCATCCTGAAAAGTAAAGACCTTGGAGTTAATATGGCGCACCTAAAATTGTAAGGGCTTGCCTGATCAGATGGGACGTTATTGTAAAAAGTGCTTGATCTGCAATCAAATAAAACTGAATCGTCAACCTTTAGTGGGGTTGTTGGTACCAGTCCAGAAGGCTGAAGGGCCCTGGACTTCCCTAATGATGGATTTCATTGTGTAATTACCTGTCTCTGATGGTTATGATGCTATCATGGTGGTGGTGGACCATTTATGAAGTTTGCCCACTTTATTCCTTGCAGAACTATAATAACCACGGCTGAGATGGCTAGGCTTTTCGTCGCCCATGTGTTTGCACTTCATGGGGTTCCCCAAGAGATTATCAGTGACCGGAGACCCCAGTTTACCTCTGTCTTTTGGGAAGAGTTGTGTAAGACTCTTCAGATTTGCCCCTGCCATTCAACTGCCTATCACCCCCAATCAGATAGGCAGACTGAACGAGTGAACCAGTGCTTGGAACAGTTCCTGCGGTGTTACACTGCCGCGGATCATTCAGATTGGGTTTCTCACCTTCCTATGGCCCAATTTGTTACAACAACACTTTGCATTCTTCGATAAGTTGTTCCCCTTTTTTCACCAACCATGGTTTTAACCCCGCCTTTAACATGGAGACCAGCTGTAGATTTAAGGTTGAAGCGGTGGTGGACTTTGACAAGACTATCAAGAAGGTCCACCAGGGGGTTTTCAAAAGTTTGGAGGCGGCAATGCAATTGTATAATGAGAACGCTGATAGTAAGCGCCAAGTGGGTCCAGCGTACAAGGAAGGGTTCTCGTGATGCTTGATTCTCATAACATCCTTATCAAGAAACCATGCAAGAAGCTGGGACTAAGGAGGATTTTCCCTTACCGCGCTGTTAGAAAGATGGGCCATGACTCATACCAGTTAGATGTTCCTTCTTCATTTTGGATCTTCTCTGTCTTTCATGAGAGCAGATTGACATTGTTCAAGGGCCCCCCACCAGAGACTCCTGAGGCCTATCTCGTGGATGGGGAGCCAGAGTGGGAAGTGGAAGAAATAGTAGGCTCCTGCAGTGTTAAAAGAAGAGTTGAGTACCTGGTACCTTGGAATAGCTTTGATGCTGCAGAGAACAGTTGAGTCCCAGCGCGTGACTATGTGCATGCCCAAGATCTGATTGAAGCTTTTCATAAGCGTTTCCCCCAGGCTTCTGGATCTCAGCCCAAACTGACCGTTGCCACAATGAAGTTGGCCCCAGCCCACAAAAACTTTTACCTAGCGCAAGCCCCTGAAGGGGGTTAAGCCCCATTGGGAGGAGAGGGTAATGTCATGGTTAAATGACATGATAGTGGTCACCAACCCCAAGGATAAGGCTGGGCGACAAGAGGCCCAGAAGGTGAAGCTTCAGGCCCTCCCTGACCTCAAGCACACATTAGACCAACGCTGGGTACAAGCCAAATATTCCCAGGTTGGTATTAGTGAGGTGCCTAACGCCCATCCCCTTGCGTCAGCCCAGGCGTTAAAACAAACAGTTTATTCAATTACTGATGATGGATCAATTAGGTTGATTGAGGAATGGGGGTTTGAAACCCATTCCATTTATGAAACTCGCGTTTGGGTCGAATACAACCTCAATCAATTACTCAAGTGAAGTCAGTTTTGATGTATTCTACCAATTTGGATGGTAGTGTTTGCCCATTGTTAATCAGTGCTTGGGACCACTTTGGCAGACCCCAAATTACCCCAGCATTGTTTAAATTTGATTTTTGTGACCAACATTCCTTGTTGGTCGACTCTCCCACTAAACTTTTACCATTTTACCGTTTTATTTTATATTATCTTGGACGATCCTGTGCATGGACCTCTTCAAGGAGGTCTTGCACTATGTTAACCATTCCCTGTTGAATACAATTAGGTTAACCTCTTGTGTACCGTTGGGTCACCCATGTTCCCTCCTACCTGGGATGCTTACCCATTCTTCCCCTGTGCACCGCTTTGCTTTGGGTTGGTTATTTTCACCAATGATCATTCTCTTTCTCTTGAGTTATTATTGCTCCAGCACCTTCTGCTGGGCTCTAGTAATTTTTCATACTAATGGCTAGTTTCTTGGAGCTGGCCCTGTGCACCATGCATTACCACACTGGGAACATGAGAGTTATGGACACTCTCCTTACAATCAAAACATATAGGATATTCACTTGTTATATAAGCTTTTATATTACTTTAGATTTTTTCAAAATTATTTTTTAGTGCTTGCCTACATCAGATAAGAAACCTACATACCAAAAACCAAGTTTCTAGGTTGGTATTTTTTTATGATTTTGTGATGAGTCAGTCAGTGGTATTTCTCTTATACATATAGATATGATAGATTTAAATCTCCCTTACTTTCTGCATGGGCCCGCACATGTCACAGCTAGTGACATATTTTCTTGGGGGGGGGGGGGGGGGGGGGGGGGGGGGGGGGGGGGGGGGGGGGGGGGGGGGGGGGGGGGGGGGGGGGGGGGGGGGGGGGGGGGGGGGGGGGGGGGGGGGGAATAACTGCCCCTCCAAAGCCAAGTCCAACAAGCCCTTGGGGCAAAGACCAGAACCCCTAAGGGTCACTGATGACTTTTCTAAGGTCATTGACAAAAAATGGGTTTTGGCTTTGCCAGCCAGAGCTGAGGATAATGGCACTTCTGAGGTGAAAAACCAGATGGGAATCAAACATAACACCCAGAAAATTACAGGATATGAGGTTATGGAATTCGGCTAAATGTGAACTTTTTGATTTTGTTGAAGAATGATGAATTTGTGGCTTGTATCAGATTTTAATAATCATTTGGAATCTTCATGAATCAACCTCCTAAAAATTAAATCCCAAGATGAGAAAGGCTTTAATTTTCTCAGATACTTTGATCATCAAATAAAATTTAGGATTTTTTGGTCAAGTTTTCTGCAAGTTTTTTTGGCTATCTTCAATAAAAAATATGCCATTCCAAAGTTCTATAATAGCTGGTGTCCGTTTTTCACTCTGGTTTGGCCCTACTGCTATATATGAGCCCTCTGCCTACTCTGACAACTATTTTGCTAGCTCCACCTCCTCCTATTTTGCTGCCCTTTGCCCTAGCTTTTACGCCAACCTTCCTGCTCCCAGGATCTCTTGTCCCTGATGGTTGTGGCCAGTTTGGAGTGCTTTTTGCTACACAGATTTATCTGAAAAACACAATACTGATTTTTTAGGACGCCTCTTCATTTTTTTGGGTCAATTGGCCTTGTTGACACACCTTTGGCCTGAGTCTTACCCATCAATGACCTCCTGTGCTCCAGTTTCCCTGACATTATATGAGAATAGCGTAGATTTTTTGTGAACTTCTTCCGAAGTTGGGTGGCTAGAGTTAGCCCAACCCTCTCAGAGTTGTCACCTGTTAAAGCGGTCCACTGGGATGATACTTTTGTATATCTTCTGGCCTTGGTTGTTAACTTCTTCAAAGGTTGTGCTGAGGTGTTGAGCGGCTCCCCTCACTCAAGATGCTCATACAGTGTGCAGTACCTGCCACTACAAGTCTCACTTTCCACTATTCACATGATTACAAATTTAAAAACGAGAATTTTAACATGTTGTCCTACATTAGGGCCCACCAAAAATCTCAAGGCAATAACTTAGCTAACGTCCTCCTTCTTCAGCTGCTTCTTCATGAGATTTCAGAGAGAGATCACCAATGGTTAATTTCCACAGGTAGAATAATAGATCCCTCCTGGAATCTCTCACAGTGTTGGAAACCTTTGTCAAGCCACATGAGTTCCCCCTGTTACCTTTGAGGACTATAACTCCTTTTTACACTTGTCCCAAGGAGACCTCACTACAGCTCAATACTTGAGCCTGTTTCAAGAGTGAGTATTGAGGTTGGAATCTCTTGAATAGTTGAAGATGACCATTCTTTACAAGTCCCTAGATAATACTGGTGCTGCCCTTGGCATTTGAGATAACCCTCCCCCTCCTTATCTTGGACGTTCTCCATCCTTGCATTCCTGTTGTCTATCAGCCTCTGTACCAAGCCTAATTGTACTGCTGAACTTCAGATCTTAGAACTTGACAACTTCATCACTGTGGGGCGTAAACATGGTTCTGATCATGTGGTGACAAATCAAGCTGAGACACTAGCCATTATGGACACTTCCAACCTGATTCTAGAATGTCCTACTTCTGTACTCTCCCAGTAACACTTGGAATCAGAAGTGAGCTTGCTGGAAGGTGAGACTGAATCTCCGTCATAGGTGGGGTCCCCTCTCTACTGGCCCTGCACCACCATGCTCCACGCAGTACCCCTCACTTTTCAAAAGCAGAGGGGTTAGTAAGTCTAACCCGTTTAGATCAGAGCATTCACTTCCTCCTAGCCACAGACCCGCTGTTGCCATTTTGGAACCTATGCCTTCCATACACCCTGTCATCCCAGTTGGCCCAGTTGAACAACTCTTTCCCATCACTCCAGAGTCACCTCTCATAGCAGATTCTATCCAGAAATGAGTAGAGATCCATGAGAGGATGATTGGAAGAGCTAGCCCTAGCTGACCCTTCCAAAAGCTTGGCTGCCCTGACTGGTGTAGTCTCGTGTGATAAAGATCTTCCTCCCATCAAACATAGAGCATTAAGCTACCCCACACCATTCAAGTCCCATGGACAACTTACTGGCAATGTGAAGTCATACTCTGTGAATTTCTCAAGGTGTCATGTGCACATGACATAATAGTGGGGAACAACCTCAAAGACAAGGCTGGGAGCCAGGAGGCTCAGAGGGTGAATCTGCAGGCCCTTCCTGACCTGAGGCACACCCTAGACCAACGCTGGGCTCGGGCAAAATATGCCCAGGTTGGGACTAGTGGTGTGCCAAACGCCCAGCCCCTGACATTGAGCCAGGCGTTAAAACGAATGATCTACCAAATGAACGCAGATGGTTCGATTTGGTTGGTCAAGGAGCGGGGTTTTGAAACCTGTTCCATTTTCAAAATAACGCGCTTGGGTTGAATCCAACTTCAATTGATCACTTGCGTGAAGTCAGTTTTGGCCTATTCAATCAACTCAGATGGCAGCGTTGCCCTATTGGCAAGTCAGTGCTTGGGCCCACCGTGGCATAACCCCTATCTCCCCATTTGAGCTTAAATCCGTTTTCCCTGGCCAACATTCCTTGTTGGTTGACTCCCCCAATAAACCTTTTCCCGCTTTACATCATTTTTGAATTTTATGATATTCTAAATGCTCCTGTGCACAAACCTCTTTGAGGAGGTCTCGCGCTACGTTACCCTTGCCATTGCAAGGACCTTAAAGCTCTCCCCTCATGAACCATTTGTTATTTAGGTTCCCTTTAACCTGGGTCTCTTGGACCCTTTTAATATGTGCACCGCGTCGCCTTTACTGGGATTTTTATTATGAAGTTTTTATTCTTATGCCTAAGTTCTTATTGCTCCAGCACCCTATGCTGGGCTCTAACCACTTTGGTCCTAACAGCTAGTTCCCTGGCGTTGACCTGGTGCACCACGCACTGCCACGCTGGGAACAGGAGAGTTATAGACACTCTCCTTACATGAGGGGATACTATCATCTATACGCCGCCCTCTGGTCTTGGAGCCATCATGTCCACCCTTGGCTCTGAGGGAAATAGAACCTCCTTTGCTTACTTCTTGTTCATGACTACTTTTTCTTTGGCGGGGAAGAGCTTTCAAGAACTTGCTTTGGCGGACACTGGCACAACTGAAAACTTCATCCGCCAAGAGTTGGAGGAGGCCCTGGAGTTTCTCTTGGGAGTTGGTCAGTTTGTGAATGGTGGTGCATCTCAAACCATTCCAAGATATCGCGTGTTAACATATGTTATTTTCATTGCAAGTGATGGTTACTTTGTTGAGAGCTTCTCCTAGATAAAGAACCTCCTATACCCTGTTATTTTGGGAGTTGGCTGGTGGCACCGATTTGACATTTACACTAATCTTCTGGACTCTACTATCCATGCAAAATTACCCTGCGGAGTCACAGTTACCATCCCTTGCTTATATGAGAGCGCTACGGTGCTCCCCAGAAGGTGGGGCCCCTCTTTTAAGGTGGGCCTAGCCTCTATTCAGCCTACTGACACCCTGACACCCTGACCCCAACACTTACTCTGCCTGAATGCATCCGCGGATATGCTGATCTGTTTGATCCTAAAAAGGCCCGCCCACTCCCTGAGCATACCAAGTTTGACTTTGAGTTTAAGTTGACTGTGGACCTCGTCAAGATATCCTCTCCAATTTACCCCTTGTCCCTGAGAGAGGAGGCTGCCTTGGACGCTTGGGTAGATGACATGCTCTCTAAGGGTCAAATCTTTAAGAAATTCTCACTGGTGTGCTCCCCCTCCTGTTTGTATAGAAGTCTGATGGCTCACTTTGTCCCTGCATTGATTATGGCAATTTGAACAATGTGAAAGTGCCTGACCCCCATCCACTCCCTCTAGAGCAACAGATTGCCTGCTACGTGGAGAAGGCTAGAGTGTTCAGCAAGCTTGACTTCCTTAACGCTTACAACCAGATCTGCATTAAAGAAAGACAGGAGTGGTTGACCGCTTTTCATACTCAGAAAGGCATCTACCAGTTCAGAGTTATGCCTTTTGGTTTGAAGAATGCCCCCGCCTGCTTTCAGAGGCTCATTGATGCTTTCTTGGGAGACCTTATGGGAACTTGCGCAATTGCATACATTGACAACATACTGTTCTTCGTCCTAGATGCAGAATCTCACGCCCGCTACCTTGCGTCTGTCATGGAGAGACTTTCACAGGCAAACCTTACAATTAAGGCTAGCTTGTGGGGGTTCTCCCAACCCAAGGTTGATTTCTTAGGAAACATTATCTTCTCACATTGCCACATGATTGCCCCAGATAAGAAAGCAGTCATTCACGATTGGGTTACTACCTCATCTCTCATGGAGCTATGCAGCTTCCTTAGGACATGTAACTTCCTCAAGAAGTTCACCCCTCAGCTCTCAGAAGTTGCCGCCCCTCTCTACACCGCTTCATGGAGGAAGATTTTCAGTTTGACCAATGAATGCAACGCCGCATTCCATGCTGTCAAGTCTATACTTATTGTCCAGCCCGGTGTTGGTACATGCAGACAACAGCTGCCCCTTTATTGTCACCACATATGCTTCCAACTTTGCGATGGGAGCTGCTCTACTGCAAGAGGGGGAGGATGGAGTGGTACGGCCTTTTTCTTACTTTTCTAAGAAAATGACCCTGGCGCAGCTCAACTACGCCATATATGTTAAAAAACTCCTTGCAGTTGTTGAGGCAGTACAACACTGGCGCTACCATTTGCATGGGTCTAAGTGGCCATTTACTGTCCGTACTGACCACAAGGCATTGATGTACTACCGCGCCCCCAGAAGCTATCCCCTCACCAGTCCCAGTGGTAAAATACTTCCAGTGTTTGATTCCCAATATGACTTCAATAAGAGCACCCAGAACATGTTATCTGATGCTCAATCCCGGAACCCTGCCCTAGCCCCTGACCCAGCACTAGGTGACGCCCACAATACCCAGGTGTTGATTAAGCCAGAACAGGTGAAGGAGAGCCCACTGTTCAACCCCCGCTCGCTTATGATGGAACCTCAATAAGTGGATGCTGACACCTCTGCCCGTGTTAGGTTGTCCCAACCTCTGTCAGCTGAATACAATAAGATTAAGCAGGCCTGCCAAAGAAATGGTAAACCCCTGGACAAAGGTTACCAGTTGCTGGATGGGGTCATCCTCCATCAAGGCAAGTGGTGAGTACCACCTGGACCCCTGTGTGAGGAAGTGATCTGTGAAGCTCATGATCCTCCAACTTCTGGCCACCCTGGCAAGGACAAGACACTTGAGCGGATCCGCCGCTCCTACAGTTGGAAGGGTATTGCCACAGATGTGGCAAAATTCACAAAGTCCTTCTTGACGTATAACCAGTCAAAGCTGAGCCACCTGAAGAGTTCTGGATTGCTTGTTCCCTTCCAAGCTGCTGAGAGTCCTTGGACGTCAGTGTCTATCAATTTTGTTGTGGAACTTCCCTTGTCACAGGGTCACGATGCAGTAATGGTTATGGTGGACCATTTCACAAAGATGGCCTACTTCATCCCCTGCAACACTACCATTACTTCAGTTGAGACAACTCGCCTCTTTGTAGACCACATCTTTTGCTTACATGGTCTCCCAAGGAGATTATCAGCAATTGGGGCCCACAATTCAACTCTCAGTTCTGGGAAGCCCTTCTTTCCATCCTCAGCATCCGCCCCTGCCGCTCTACAGCCTTCCACCCCCAGTCAGATGGACAGATGGAGAGGGTGAACCAAGGTTTAAAGCAATTCTTGCGTAGTTATTCCAATGCTTAACAGAACAATTGGTCCTCTCACCTCTCACTGGCGCAATTCGCTTATAATAACCTTACCCATACCTCTACAGGCACTTCCCCTTTTTTGCAAACTATGGTTACAACCCCAGCTTCAAACTAAGTCCACGGATTGAGTTCACCGTTGTTGCTGCCAATGAGCGCGCTAAAGAGCTCAGGAACATACATCAGGCAGTGATGGACCATCTTGTTTATGCCGTGAGGATCTACAAAGCATATGCTGATTAAAAAGCGCCGTGAAGAACCTGAGTATAAGCCTTTTGACTTGGTCATGGTCAACGCCAAGAATCTCCACCTGAAGCAAATCTGCCGCAAGTTAGGTCCCAAGCATGTAGAACCCACTAAGATCCTCAAGAAAGTTGGCCCATTAGCTTACCAGATTGACTTACCCCCTCAATCAAAGTGTTCAGCACCTAACATGAATGCCTCCTGACCCCTTTGATGGCCCCATGCCACCTCTCCAAGATCCTGTTATAGTGGATGGTGAACCCCAATATGAGATCAATGTCATTCTTGCTTCTTGACTATCCCAATGCCGCCTGCGATTCTTGGAGTCCTGGAAAGGATATGATGATACAGAGAACAGCTGGGTATCTTATCAGGACATGACCAATGCTCATGAACTAATTCATGACTTCCACTCTAAATTCCCAGACGCCACAGGTCCTGCCACCCAAGCTCATTAGCTGCCATGAAGCTACCTACTCCCCACAAGAACTTCTCCTTGCCAATGTCCCCTAAGGTGGTGTAGAATCCATCCAATAGTGGAGGGTGATGTCACAGCTAGTGACATATTTCCTGAAATTAATCGCCTTTCCAAAGCCAAATCCAATAAGCCCTTGGGGAAAAGACCAGAACCCTAAGGGTCACTGATGACTTTTCTAAGGTCATTGACAAAAAATGGGGTTTGGCTTTGCCAGCCAGGGATGAGGAAAACGGCTCATCTGAGGTGAAAAACTAGGTGGGAATCAAACTTTACACACAGAAAATCACAAGATATGAGGTTACAGAATTCAGAAAAATTCATAATTTTTTGATTTTGTTGAAGAACGACGAATTTGTGGCTTGTATCAGATTTAATAACCATTATGAATCTTCGTGAATCAAATTTAAAATTTATTTGAGGTATGCTGATCAGGGGATGGACACTACCAAAACACAAAATCAATAAAACCAAAAATATGAATTGACCATCTGAAACAAGCAGTGAAACACAAAAAAAACGAATAAATAACCTACCAGGTGGCACAGTGGCAAGCTGCTTATCCCATCATGGAAGAGGGGGAGGGGGGATTAGGCTGATAAACACTTTCAGTTCTGATTTCAGATTCAGCATTGAGGTGGATCTATGTTGAGAGCAAGGGGGTTGTGGACATCCACGGGATGAGGGTCAAGGTGGAGTAGATAGGTGTTGAGATCAAAAATCTGGGCCTGGATCAAAGCCTCTATGAGTTTGGCATACTGGTGTTATTCTTGGATGCAGGCTTTGGGAAGCTGGGCTAATTTTGCAATGTTAGCTCTTGCAATGCATGTGGATGAAGAAAAATCATCCAATTCCACAAAATGCTTAACAGCAGTGATGGCAGCTTCTCTGAGTCAGATGATTTATTCTTCTGCAATAGCAGGGAAATTGGGAGGGAATTCAGTGGGATGCAGCCCTTCTTTATAGTCAGCAACAGAGGCTGTCATGGCTTCACAGAGATGGTGAATTTCAGGCAAAGCCACCGTGGACTCAGCTAGCTGATGGTTGCTCAGGAAAGGGGTGGCAGTGGGTTTGGGGATAAACTTTTTGGGCAGGAAAAATCATCAAAGTCTGAATTAAGATAAGGTTCTAAATTAATTGGTGATCCCGATGGTGGGACAATTTCACCAGATGCATCCATTTCATCCAATAAGTCTCAGGATTTTGGTTGAGTTGGGCTGATTAAGTGATATGTGGCTTGGGTTGGGTAGATTTTGGGTCAAGAAATTGGTTGGATTGAATTTGGGTCCATTCCTGAACCTGATTGGTTGGCATGTGTGTAAACTAACTGGCTTGGGCATGGGTTGCTAATTTTTGCTTCAGATTCAACGAGTGCTCAGCTTGTGGGGGTGAGGGCAGCCAAAATCTCCATTCAAACATTGTTGGTGTGGCCTCATGGGCGGAGTTGGCAGTGTTTTCATGGTTTAATTTGCAGTGATATACTTTCTTCACATGGTTCAAATTGTGGCACGATCAAATTGTGCAACCGTTGTCAGTGTGAGCCCAAAAGAAATGGTCAGGTGTGGATAGAATATAAGCACATGGTGGGATGCGCTGGGCCATGTTTAGATGGTGGGGGTAATGGTGGCCATTGCCTGAGGTGCTGTTAGGCGCTCAGCACCACTTGGGACATGGAATTGGAGTTTGGGGTTTGTGCTTTAAGTGGACAGCCCTGACATAAACTCCTCATATAGAGTTTGAGGGGGAAGGTGGGAGGGAAGGTTTGTAAAGGTCACCACAAGTTGATATCATTGTGGAGTTGAGTTTTGGTGGTGGTAATGGGTGTGTTTTTGTAAATTAATGGTGTTGCCACTGCAGTGGCCACATCCTCTTCTGTATGGAAGCCAATATCAAAATAGCCCTTATAAGGAGAAATCAATAAAACCTGCTGGCATGAAGGTGGCTGTTGTCAGCTCAATACTTGCTTTGTCAGCATATGGGAAGAGATGTCCATATTTGACTCAGAGGCAAAAGCGGATATTGGATTGAGGTAGAGCTAGGGGGTGGGGATGGGTTGAGTGGACTCATGCAAGGTGCAGTGCTAAGTCCCTTGGAGGATGAAGTGGCCAGTTGTATTAGGCGGACTGGATGAGCCTAATCACATGCGTTTTCCTGCTGAGTGGTAAACGCTAGCAGGTGGAGCACTGCTGCCCCACACTGGGGCAGAAGGTGGTAAATCTTAGGACATGAATTGGGAAATTGATGCAGTGAGGCAGTGGTAGAAAATTAATGGTTACTATTTATCAGAATCGCTTAAAAGTAATTTCAAGCAGAAAAAAATCTATATGAATTAACCTCTTATAAATTAAGTCCCAAGATGGAAAGGCTTTGCTATTCTCAAATACTCTGATCAGCTAATAAAATTTAATATTTTTTGGCCAAATTTCCTGAAAGTTTTTCTTGGCTATCTTCAACAAAAAAAATACACCTCTCCGAAGTTCTGTGATAGCTGAATTCAGTTTTCCACTCTAGTTTGGCCCTACTGCTGTACTTGAGCCCTCTGCCTACTCCGCCACCTTATTTGCTAGCTCCACCTCCTCCTATTTTACTGCCCTTTGCCCTAGATTTTACGCCATCCTTCCCAGCTCCCAGGACCTCTTGTCCCTGATGGTTGTGGCCAGTTTGGAGTGCGTTTTGCTCCACAGATTTATCTGGAAACACAATACTGACCGTTTAGGACATCTCTTCATTTTGTTGTGTCACTTGGCCTTGTTGGAACACCTTTGGCCTGGGTCTTTCCCCTCAGTAACCTACTGCACTCCAGTTTCCCTGACAGCACATTGCTAAATCTTGAAGCTGAGCTTCCTGACCTACCTTCCCCCTCTACCATGGGCATCTAAGCTATGCCTTTGATAGCCTCGCTAGTTGGTTTAAGTTAGGTTTTATTGTCCTATTGATTATTTGAGCCTTCCAGCCCATTTTATTTTTTATTTTTATCATTCTCTTTTTGGTAATTATTTCCCCTGATCAGCTTACCTTGAAGAAACAGCTATATAGAATTAAATTAAATGATAAAACGTGACTAAGTAAAGTGATTGCACCAGGATTCAAACAATTGACCTTTATTAAATTAAAGTTAAGAGCCAAAAGCTGAGCTGATTATGCTAGAGGAGGTTTTTTTAAAATCAATTGGGTTCTTGATTCAAAATTTTTAATTTAGATTAACTTTCTAATTATCCAAATTACCACTAACCACTTAAAAAGTTTTTAAAATTTAAATCAAACAAATACTAAACTGCTCAGCCATAACAATATAGTTTTATATTGAGAATATATAGGGTTTCACTTCTTGTATATAAAACTTTTAATTTTATTTATGAAAAGAATAATTTCAAGATTTATAAACCTTTGCGGGATTGCAAATAAACAACTCACCAAAGTTTATCACAATTGGATGAATATTATAAGAAAACGTATAGGACAAACAAAGAAACAAACAAAGAAACATACAAAGAAACATACATTCATCTTTAAATATATAGACTAGCATTTATTACCCATGCTTTGCTATGGTTTCTATAAAATTCATATATTCAGATTTATTAATTTAGATTTTATATTATTAAAAATAAAGAATAACCACTCAGCCAAATTTAATTGCGCAATCAAATTAACCAAAACTCATCAACTACTTAGCTAAACTTAACTGAACTTATTAAATTAACCAATAATAAATCACCCCTCAGAAACTAAACTGTGTCCTAAATATGGCCAAAAGCCATCAACCACTTGGCCAAGCAATATAAACCTATCTAATCAATCAAATAATACCAAACTGCTACCCAAAACATATCTCTATATATAAAATCATTGTGTACATTACATGTCTTCTAAACTACTAAATCAACTTCTACTTAACTTACCAATAGTATTTATTAATTAGGGAAACCAAATTAAGAAGGTTTTTAAAATTATATAAAAATCTAAAATCCAGATATCAATGCTTTGCTATGGTACTTATAGTTTTTCAGATGATAAGCTCACACAGACATAGCCTATAGGCTGTGCCAGCACTACTCTCAAGCCATTCAGAATAACAGCCTTACTGTTGACCTCATGGCTGGCGAGCTGATTATTCTAGCTCTACTTAAACTATTTAAAACCCTCATAGGGGTTTCAAAAAGTTTTGGAGGAGCAATTTAGTGAATTATTCAATAATATTTACCAATTCTAACCCACTCACCCAAATTGATTGAACATATCATACTTAGTTAGTTCAGGTGAGCAATTTGGTGAATTATTACTTAATATTTGATGTCACTCTCCCACTTGCCTAAATAAATTAAGCTATCAGACTTGATAATTTCAGATTTGATAATATTCGCCAATTCTCATCACCTTACCCAAATATATTGAATCTATTATACTCAAAGGTTTCAGATATTTGTCAGTCAGTCAATACATCATTTAGTACGTCAGTGAATGTGTTTTATTAAAGTAGATTTTTGCAATTTAGATAAGCATATTCATATATTTTAAATAGACCAACATTTGATAAGCTGGTGTCATATCATATAGTTTTTAATAATCAGTATGGGTTTTTTATTAAAATGTCTATAGTTTTGACTGGTCATTCTTAAACTAGAGTTTTGATGCACTGTAATCAGATACTTTTGTTCCACAAGATACCCAAAAGATATTAAATGCACAAAATTTAAAATTAGTATTATCACCTGCAAAAATTTTATAAAATACTAGCAGGGAAGCCACAGCTTTGCTTGCAGCAAAAAATATACTTTAGTTTTTCTAATTAAGAAATTTTATTATTGAGCTAGATATAATCTATTTTTATATACTTAATTTGATTATTAATATTACTCTAAAGCTTATTCTTACATAAATAATTCTATTAATATTTTTAATAAATTTTATTTGAGGTGGGCCAACCTGGGGACAATACTGCACCATTTAATGGAAAATGGAATTAATGGGAAAAGAGGATAAACCCAGTAAACCTCAATGTGCAGCGTTCTGATAGGTCAGGAACTCCATGGACCGCCTTGCTATTTGCTATATCAGTTTGGTGCATTGGAGCGCAACGCCAACACAATTATAGTTGTCCCCTATCCAAAGTTCTTGTACCAGGATAGAACTTGGGAGGCAGTGGTCATTAAGTACATACTCTACCACTGGGGTATCCTCCCTTTCTACTAATATTTATAAATTTTATTCAAGGTGGGCTGACCTGGGGATGGTACTGCACTGATTAGGGAAGTGAAGAAAATGGGAAAGGAGGATAAAACCTGGAAAACCTCCATGCACGGCGTATGATAGGCCAGGAACTCCATGGACCGCCTTTGCTATTTGCTATCTCAGTTCGGGGCATTGGCGCGCAAAACCAACACAGTCAAAATCATCCCCTACCCAAAGTCCATTACTGGGATCAAACTTGGGAGGCAGTGGTAGAGTGTCCATACTCTACCACTGGGGTATCCTCCCTTCTTTCTACTAATATTTTTTATGTTTAATTTATAAATTTATTATCTTGTAACAAAGCTTTTTTACTATAATCCCTATCTCTATAATCTTATCAAAAGTTAATAAAATATCTTATAAATTTTTTATACTTTTTATAGTAATATTTTTAAACCTAAAAAGCTTTCTTCACATCTATACCAAATTTGTATATTATTAATTTAATAAAGCCAATGCTTTTTACAGTCAAAGCATCTATATTTTTAAAACCCTTCTTCATTATTTCTTTTAATAATATAACAATCTCATGAGATCAATCATACTGTGATAGTTATGCTCTACATTTTATTAAACACTATTTGCTTTTTTTAGCACTAGGTGGTCCCAACCTAAAGGGAAAACCAAATTTGCCCTTACCTAAAACTACTAAACAACTTAGCTGAATTAATAGTATACACTTATGTTAGAAATATTATAAAAATTGATGTTTTGAAGACCTATAAGTTTTAACTAATTTAGTATAGCTTTTATATTGGTAGATAACTATTTATAAGTTTAGGAAATACTTGAACTTATTGGCTTGTTAAATAGCTACCAAACTGCATAACAAAACCATTTGATCTATATGATTTCATAAAATTTAAATTTTTAGATTTTAATTGGGGAAGGCCAGCCATGGGATGGACACTTCCAATAAACACCAACAATATAACACCAAGAAACTATAAGGGCACCCCAGAGGAGCTGAAACTAAATCCTGTTGCTAGAAAGACCACCAGTGGAAGGAAAAGGGGGAGCGGCGGAAGAGCCTGGGCCAAAACTGAACATTAAATGAAGGAAAGGGTAAAATGAGAGGGACCATATGAGGAACCAGGATGACACCAACCAGTGGTGGCGGGATAGCAGGTGGTCAAACAACCAAGCTTGAAAGTGATCCATAAGGTGAGAGTGGAAGTGACGCACAGCTTCATGGAGGGTTGGGGTAGTTCCAGAAAGAGTGTCAAGGACAATAGTGTGTATCATCCATAATGTTATTGCTATTACTAAGGCATGAAGAGAAGGGTGGATTGGAGAGGATATGAAAAAGGCGAAGATTTTCTTATACAAGCTGAAAGTCTGCACTCTCCTGGAAAAAGAGACACATAACATCTCATCAGATTGCCTGTGATGGAGGGCAATCTTCTAAGCGATAGACTAATGTCTCATATTGACCACACACAATGCATGAAGACTGAGAGGCATTGGACCACTCAGCAGTGCGGTATGCCTTTCTCAGGCACATCTACACATGGGCATGAATCTGTGGTTGTAACAGAGGATGGTGTGCATACCTCCAATTTTCTTAGGGATCTCCAGAGAGTACATGATGTCCATCTTGTCAAGGTAATCCACACGGGCAATGATGTTGGGACATTGGGGTACCAGGTAATTTGAAACGAATTTTCCATGGACTTCTTGCTTGAAACGGAGAGTAGGGCAACCCTCTGGGCATTGTGGCCACTAATGCTGATTCTCCACTCAAAGCTCTGCATAGAGAGGAGAATTCGTTTGAAGTGGGGTGGAATCCCATGAAGGCCCGCAGCAGAGGGATGAGAGGCCAGATATATCTAATTAGATAATGGGGGTGGTTAGTACTGCAGAGGCAAAGGGCAGGAAAAATTGGAGAAGGCTGCATGTGACTAGTGGTGGTATGAGAGTGTGGGGCTGGAGACTGCAGCAATCCAAGTGACAACTATTTTGGCGGCATGAGCCTCATAGTTGAGCAGGCCATACCACCACTGTGGCGTGGGCCAAACATGACATCCAGGCGCACAGGGGGGCAGCCTAACCAAAGCCATACTTGTAGGAGGGCATACAAAGAGGCGAAGAAAGAAGTGGAAAAAGAAATGGCATGGGCCACAAACCAGACTTTCAACAGGAGCATAGAGTTGGCATGCACTAACCGGCCTGTGAGAGTAGTCTGTTGGGCTCTGAGGGAGGCGGTGTGCTTTATGACATTGTCAAGGATGTGGTGCTCTACTACCAACGAGGCATACCCTCCTGCCTCCAGACACACTTCCAAATGGCACATTGGACCAGCAGTGGGTTTTGATACAAAAGGAAGTACAAAAGGGGAGGAATGTGATGGCTGGGGCAAGTGAACCAGAGACCTAGCCGCTGGAACAGTCTGATTAAGGGGCACCGGTGACCAGTAGGCTTGGTATTGGCTGAGATATAGATTTTAAATTTGGAGGCATTGGGGTGGCGTTACTGACCCTGGAGTAACCCCGTATAGTTTTCTCCAGCGCACGTGCATCATGGTTGTCAGACACCTCAACCACAGAATTGTCAGCAAATTCCAGCATCCTAACAGGTGCTTGGCCTTGCAAATGGACACCAGCAAGGCGTGCATTCACACTGAGTAAAATTGGGCTGAGGCTGAATTTGTATAAGAGTGGGCTTAAAGGGTCCCCTTGGCGGAGACCCCTTTGAGGGTGAACCACAACAGTGAGGAAACCAGGGCCACGCACTGCCATTGTGGCAGATTCCATGAGCAACGTCACCCAATTTATGAACCGGAGGGGGGTAAAATTTATGAAGGCAGGCTTTGAGATAATCCCAGTTGACCCTATCATAAGCTTTTTGTTGGTCTAAGAACACAAGCGCTCCAGTAGCTGGAGATTAAGAGACGTTGACTACGGTGTATATATTGTTCCATATAGACCACTTAAGGATAAAACCAAACTGCTAAGAGGAAATTATTTCAGAAGCCTTTTCCCCTAGGAGGGTGGCCATAATTATAGCAAATAACTTAGTATCTGTATTAGTAAGTGTAATGGGGCGCCAGTTTGCCAAGTCCAGCTTATCCCCCTTCTTATAAAGATTTATCATATAGGATTCTTGGCTCCAGAAAAGAGGCGCGTTTCTAAAATACAAGTGTTCATTGAGGCAAGCATTAGTGAGTAGAGATAATTAAAATATTTTTTGTAGAACTCATATAAAACCATCTGACTTGAGTACTTCCTGTGCAGTGTACCACAAACTGCATACTGGAGTTCATCATGAGTGATTAAATTCATTAACTCAAAGGGTGGTTATCCTGGCAGGTAAGACTGCTTCCACCCTAGTTCAGGTTTCAAGTTTTAAACCTGTACCTGATAAGAAAAAATTCTTGGTGTAGTATATTTGTCCCAAGGTTGACCCACCTCAAATATTTTTTTTAATTTATTAACTCTAGATAGCAGGAAATGGTGAAGATATGTGTGCCATTTAGAAGCTCATCAATTGTGGCAGGTTTGACTGGTTTGGACTTATAAAACTTGGAGTAAAAGTTTAAACTTTGACTGCCACTTTAGCTGAAGTGTTCACAACAGATTTATCCGGCCGCCTCATCTGTGCGCAGGCCAAGCTCTGTCACAGGGTAAAGGATTTGCAGAAAAAGAGATGGAGCACGTATTGCCCACCATTATATTTTTTGCCTTATACTGAACACAAACGCAATTTTTGTGTTGTCTAACCAGCGCGTTAAGATGAGCAGACACTTCTGCCCATTTAGGACCCCAAGATGGGCTGTATCCTGAAGCGGAGAAAAAGACTCCAGGTGGTCCACTTACACTGCATGCGCTTAATGACTGCTGATGCAGCCTGATAGTGGTGCAAGAGATGTGGCATGCCTGAAGGATGGTGTTTCCTTTGAAAACTGAACAGGTAGAAAGTAGATCATCACAGAATGGTGTGGCAAACTCAGTGCCAAAGTTTTGGTGTCCACCCAAGCTGAGAACATGGGTGCCATTATTTTGGCTGGGAAAAGTTTGCACCATTTCACGCCTGTGCCACCAGGCTTGACAAAGTAAATGATACCAACACCATCCTGTGGTTGGAGAAATTAATTTTCGTCATTGTGAAGCACACAATCTGTGGGGCAATAGTTCATTGGGGGCAAAAATTAAGTTGATGCAGGACATAGACCTCAGCTGACCATTATGCACATGAGAAAGGGACATGCTGGGTAGTAATGGCGCATGCTTGGGAAGGGTATCAAAAAAACCCAAGTTGGCTTTTAGGACGTGGAGTTTAATGTGCCCCAGTGGGGGGGACGCTGAATGCCAGTGGTTGGTGGCCAGGCTGGCCCAGAAGTTCAGGTCGCACACCACAAAGGGATCTGTGGGAAGTGGAAGGGAAGCCACAGCTGAGAAATAATCCTGGTGAGCCTGCGCACAGGTCAGGGTGTATACATTAATTATAGCATGCACTTCATTGTCCCATGAAAAGGACATGACCAGCACACAACCATCAAGATATGTTTGGTTAGGTAAAAATTTAAAACTATGGATCACTTGTATAAGCACCCCACAGTGTGACAATCAAAAAGAAAGTGAGGGGAGGAGCATAGTTTCTTATGTGTCCTCAACACCATTTGGACAGTGGGTTTCCTGAATTGCCAGGATTTCCACAAGTAAATTGTTTTTTAAAACTCAGTTTTCTAGACTGGGACTACAAGGTCTTTAATCCAACAATGTTCAACGTCCTAATAGTAAAGGAGACTCCCATAACATCTTAGGTGCAATGGTAAGAACCCCCATGTCCTTCCTGCGCAGCTTTATCAGCATGTGCTATGGTAGCTTATGTGCGAGCAGAAACTGAGTCATATTTTACCTTAGGGACAATTTCAACCTTTTTGCTAGATTTATCAGATTTGGTTTTTTGACTTTGATAAACGTTTTGCATTGAGGTGCTCCGCAATGCACCATTAGAGGCCAAAATTTTTTTGGAGGAGATCAGGTTGAAAGAGTTGGTTTCATTTGATGTGCAGTAAATATACATGGCTAAACCTGACTCAAACACCTGGTCCTCAGGTTGGTGGCCAAATTTGATTGATGAACAAAATCTCAAGCTGCTTTGGCTGCAAATGACTCAATGTTGGTTTGGGTCTGGGCAGGCGGGACCACAAACCCTGCCATAGCCGGTGCCTTGGCTGCAGCCTTATGGGCCTGCTTGGCCTTCTTGCATTCCTGTGTGGACTCAAGTTTAACCTGAATATAACACCCCTGCACACCCCACAGAAAGGCGGTATTGGTGTCAATGGCAGGCTCATAATGGGATTCAGCACTTCCCATTGCATCTGGGAGAATTTCATGCTGAGTGGTGCCCTCTCTGGAAGGGCAGGTGTGCTCTTTATGGCCAAAAGCACGACAATAGGTGCAGATAGGGGGTGCACTATCCACCATAATACAATATGGATGGGAGTCCTTCCCGTCAACAACAATAATAACAGCAGTGTGTGGTAACTGAGTTATATTTTCTGCAATGACTGCAGTTGGGGTGATCACTGCAATTTCTTTGCACATGCTAAGCTCCAGAATAAGCGTGAAGCGCTGCATTTCAAAAGAGTGTAGTTCCTCATAATTTTTAAGTCCATCTTAGAGATGGTGCTCTAGGACGTCACATTTCACCATCGTGGGGAGAAAGTCAAAAGTGATAAAAATCTGGTTAGATTTGGTCCAGCGCATGTGCTTCATTTGACTACCCAAAGCCATCCAGGAGATCAATCACCATGTGGACCTGTGCAGCGGCGTCTGCTGCTTGCATGGTTTCAAACCTTAGGTCCAACCAACCCACAGTAATTGAATGTGGTGTGATGTACGTGCAAGCTAGGAAATGTTTGTGTACATCACTACAGAAGTTCTACCAAAGTGCGGTTAAACTTGAGGCCAGATAAACTCAAATTCCATAATCCACTGATAACAAGGGCTGAGAGTGCGGAGTTTTGATGTACTGGTTGCACTTTACTTGCAATGCTAAAATCTCTGGCAAGATACTCACAACTGTTTTCTTATTTTTGTCTTGGCCATCAGCGTTGCTGGGGCATTTTCTAACTTTGGACGGTATAAAAACTGACTTTGTGTCCTTCACCACGCTTGCCCAACCCTTACCAAGCATTGGTTGCACATTCATCTCCTTGTATAGATTATCAAATTTACCAGTATCGCATTGAATCAGTTGCAATAAGTGATTGCAACAAGAAAGAAAAGTTTTATTTATCTGTGAATTATAGGACTTCATATTTTCCATTTTTCACATATTTTTTCTTGTTTTAGAATTTAAAGTTTCTTGTTATGAATTTAACATTTTCTGAGGTAAAAAAATTTAAAACTATAAAAACCAAAACAGAACTAGTCATGTGAAAAATGGTAAAAATAATGTGAAATCCTATATTAGATCACCTAAATACCACTCACCAAAAAAGATTAGTCAAATTGAATCAAAAATCACCAGCCAAATAAGAAAAACTATATTAATCCTTTGAATTAACTAAAGACCATCAACCACTCATCTAAACTAATTTATCCAATGAATCAACTGATTAAAGTGATTCACTATTCAAGTTCTAATGCATCAACTGAAAACTCAGCTGATCCATAATCTGGAACTGATGCAAAAGTGATGTAAATTTAAGATTACACAGATCATTTTATTGAAAAGTGATATGAAATCCAAAGTGTGAAGCCTCAACTTAGTAGCATCTGATCCTTAATACAAAGTCTGATGCAAAAATATATAAAAATAGGGGTTAGCCAGTCACAGCGTTGATGATCAGAACTTTCTTTTATATAAAGTTATGCCTAGTGGAGTTACCAAGTATTTCTCAGGTTTATTTATTACCAGACAATTTGAACGGATTAATTTTGGTTTTATATTAAAGATAACATGAAACTGCTTATTTTTACCATTTTTATCATTTTCTTTTATAAAAAGATTCAGCTTTAACAGGAACAACACTGCATGTCAACAATCCAAATCTTACTTTTTTAACTCTACTTCATTAATTATATAATGATAAGAAGGGTTAAGAGAATTTTGTTTGTCCTAGCCAATACAGGCTTCAGAGCTGTGTTGAAAAAAACCTGCATTAGAGCGGAAGCAGTAATTACCCTGCCAGGCTAAAAACCTTTGCATGGTCATTGCCATTGAACATATCAAACTAATTATCACCAGCTGCTTACCAAACACAGTTGAACCTATCAATTCAATCAAAAACCATCAACCACTTAGCTAAAACCAATTGAATCTATCAAAATATTTAATACCATCAAACCACCTGGCAAAGCAAAGAACCTATCCAGTCAACAAAAGCCCACTAACCACTTGACAAAACCAATTGAACATAAGAAACTAACAAAATTACTAACTCTTTGTTCAAATAAAATTAAGCTTTATAAAAATCTTAAAAATTCACCAACACTCAACTAAATCCAATTTAAATATCAAAACAATAAAAAACTACCAATTATTTACCCAAAACATTGGATCTATTAACTTGACCAAAAAGCACCAACAACCTAGCAAAAAACTAAATTTATTGGATCAATCAAATAACACCAAATTGCTAACCAAAACATCTCAATAATTAACAATCATTAAGTAAATTTGTGTACTATACCATATTTAAAACTACTGAACCAATTTCAACCATATTTGGCACAGATATTATATTAATTAGGGAAATGAATTGAATAGATATTTTTAAAGTCATAATAAAGAAAAATAAAATAAAGTAGATTTTAAAATGAATGGATGATTAAATAGCCAAGCTAACATATCCTAAGGTGTAAGTGCTTAAGACAATCTCTGTTGGAAACTACAAAAAATATAGAACTTAGCATCTTTTTGCCCAAAGCAAAACCAAAGTAAATGTAGTGTCAGAAAATAGAGGTTTGACTAGTTAGTAATAATGCACTGGTGTTGAATATCTTAAATAGGAATATGAGTTCCACATCATGTTCTCAGCGGAATTGTGTTAATTAAAGTAATGGGTTTATTCCCCATATTCAACTGAATAGGTCCCTTCAAATAGAGGGGGTTGCTTTAAACCCCTAGTGAAGTAGGCAAACTAACCTTGACGTCTGTTCCCCTGCCAGCTTGAATTTACTACAACTTCATAGGAGAAAAAAGCCCCTTTTATAGACCTGAAGGGAATTCAGGGGAGTGAAAATAGTACATCAGCTGGACACCATAAAAGACTCCAAGTAATTGGCCAAACTGACAATATTTAAGATGGCTGATTGGCGGGATTACATTAAGATGTTACCTCATTACTACATCATCCCAAAAGTCAATTCAACATCTAAACAAAGGATTATAAGTGAAAAGGTTCTTAAGATCATTGATAGGCTAAATCATCATTAAGCCAGATTGAGATACCCTACGCCTTACCTGAAATTTCTCAATTCTCACTATTAGCCTCAAAGTATCATAGATACTAAGAGTCAATAACTTAATAAGGGTTCCATAAGGGTCTTGGCTCCAGCTATTAGGCTGGATAGGGCTATTCACCCCATTAAAAAGATTAAACCCTAGGGCCCTGCCTCTTACACAAATCTTTGACCTGAGGCATACCCTGGATGAAAAATGAATGGATGCTGCCCCTCCCTGTTTGCCACATGCCTCTACCATCCTTACCCCCAACCCAAACCCATCCTAGTATCAAAACTAAAGTTTTTATTTAAAAATATTAAGTAACTTTGTGAGGACTTTAGGAGAACCAAAAAGCCCCACACCAAAGTCCCCATTCCCTGTCCCTAACTGATAGGTAAACCAGAGGTCAATATGAAAGTGGAAAACTCACCTTGAAAGCGAATTTTAAGAAAAAAGTTGAAAAGAAAGGGTAAAAAAGGGGTATAAACTCAAAACCACATTCTGAAGTCAAAATTATGAATTCAGACATTCAGAAGTTGGGAAATCATTTTTAGAATTTCTTGGAAATTTCCTGTAATACTATCAAAGCAAACTTGGGAATCAAATCCATTAATTAATGAATTTGAAATCAGAAATTGTTTCCCCTATCACAATTCATCTTAATAGCTCTCCCCATTTATACCATATAACCTAGCACCCTGCTAATGGTAGGGTGTTAGGTTATTCTTTTACCTATTTTTGCCTTTTAGTTTAATAAAAATTATTATTTGGAAAACTGGTTTATTAGTCATTTTTATATAGCGAACAACTATTGGAATTTTGTGAGTAATTACAATAAGCAGGTGCTATGAAGGCTACGAAATTATTAGTTCTGTGGCTCTAGCAAAGATTGACTCAATTGCAACAAAGTTACTAGTTCTGTTGCTATAGTTGATTCCAATTGGAAGTACAGAATCCTGTATGAAAAAAGACCAAAATCGTGGTGGTTTATTAGTTAGAAATGAGGGATATTTATAGGGGCAGATTTAGTAGTAATTCGTGAGGATTTTCGATATGCACCTAAGGGAAGATCTTTCCTATTAGATGACCAATATTGCTGATTATTAATACCGTACTTATGAAGGTCAGATTTGATAAGATTCTTATTTGATGAGACCTATTTTCTTATATGATTTTCTGCCTCATCAGATAACTTAGCATTATCCTTCAGAGAAATTTGGTAACCCTGAAGGGTTGATTGTCAGTCTACCCTAGAATTGGATATCTATGACATAATTTTACAATCTCATTAGACTGAGATAATGAATCTTGGTCTTGAGTAACTTTGGTCATTGTAGTTGAATCCCCAACAATGCCCCCCTCAAGATCTTGCCTCAGGGGCACATACTTATAAAAAATATACTATGCACTCTATTGATAACAGTACCAGTATCAACAGCTGCAATGGAGTATTCAATACCCCAATAATAAATAATATGGTGTGGACCAGCCCATAAGGTGTCAAGTTTGTTAATCCTTCCTCCCAGCCTATGGTGATAGAAGAGTACAAGATCCCCAACTTGATATTCTGGTAGCATAGGTCTACTAGCGTTGGTTCTTGTTCCCTCTTTTAAGGTGGTAGCAGCAAGGGAGCTTGAAGCTAAAACTTGTACTCAAATAATTTCATCAGCTAGTCTCCTCATAGCTAAATCAGTAGTTTGCGGGGTAGCTTCCTCAAGTATAGGTTGTACACTTGAGTGGAGGATAGGATCCTGACCATATAAAGCTTTAAAAGGAAACATTCCAATTATATGATAACTAACTCTATAGGCTAACATCGCACTAGGCAAATAGAGATTCCATCTACTAGGGGTCATTGGAAGCCATCTTTCGAAGAATGGCTACAAGGGACCATTTGCTTGTTCAACTTCACCATCAGTAGAATGATTATATGGGGACGTGAATGACTGATAGATACCCATTAACTTAGTAAGCTTGGATACCACCTGAGAAATGAAGTTGGTCCCATTATCTGATAACAGGACTTTTGGGCTACCATGCCTGGTGAAAATTTGCTTGAAAAGAAAGGACGTTGTCACCTTGGCGGTGAATGTGGAAACTGAAATAGCTTCAATCCATTTAGTAAAATGGTTGATAGCTAACAGAATATATTGATGTCCATAGGTGGCCATAGGGAGAGGACCCACCACATCAATACTCATAGTAGAGAAGGGTTTGGAAGGTCCCAAAATCTGGTGCTGGAACGTCAGATTTCCACTACGTTGTTGTTGGCATTTAAGACAAGATTCCAGCACATCGTGTACATATTCCAGAATATTATCCCAGTAACGATGAGTTTTCAACCACTATAGGGTCTTAGCAACAGCTCCATGACTTACAGTTTGGTGGGCCTCCATGATATTATTAGTCCTCGCAGAGGGCCAAATAAAAAGCAAACACTTAGATCACAACTTTTTGTATAATTGTCGGGATTTTAACCAGATGAATAGTTCTGATAGTATCAGAATTAGGGGTTTTTGTTAGCCAGGTGTAATTGCCAGCTAATTGCCTATTTTGATAATAAATAATGTTATATGTTCAATTGAGTTTAGATTCAGCGGAAGCTGAGTTCGCTGCCAAAATGCCATCTGAAGATCGTTGTGGGAGTTTCCAGCGGAAAGCTGATGAATCCATTATGAATCGTCCAAAATGGTTTCACTGACTAATTTGGAGCACCGGCGACTCATGATGAGGATGCTCAAATTCCTATTTATTTACAAATTTATATATGATCGACCAGCAACTTGTGCTTAGGAATGATTGACCTAATTTAATATTTGGTGATCAGATGAGCAGATCCAGAGGGAATTGCTATGAAGTATAAATGAACAAGTTTCCAATCTGATAGAGTTGTGGCATCAAGAGGCTGATGGGTTTTCTGGCAGATGATTGGCCAAAGAGTACTTGGGCGCAGTAGCCCTGAAAGTAGTATAAATAGGCCATTCATTACCTCCTAATAACATCTCTCGTTTGCCCATCTTTACTGTTTGTTTGAAGTAGCTTAGTGCAACTAGTGTGGAAAAGTTGGGATAGGAGATCCCTGATAGGCGTGGGTGATCATGCCTGGAGTGGCCAGCGCTGCCAGCTCCCATGCCTCCTCCTTATGGGGAGCCAGTGGGAACCTAGCCAGCTGAATACCAGCGGATGAGCTGCATAGCCACCAACCTTAGTGGGGTACAGCGCGGGAGGTGCCATAGCCGCCTAAGAAGGGAGATGGACTCGCTGGGGCATGCCCAGATGGGTTGGTGAAGGGTCGCGAGGGTGGGGCAGCGTGGGAGTGCCTGAGCCACTCAGGAAGGGGGCAGGACTTTCCGGGGCACACGCCAAGGACGCCTTGGGCTAAAGGCAAAGCCGTTGGTGGTTAGTTGGTGGGTTGGACGCAGGACTTGTAGGGGTTGGTACGCCAATGAAGGCGCAATAGCAAAGGGCCACCAGTCTTCATACTGGTTGTCCTGGCACACTAGCGGAGCCCATAGTCAATTTTGCGACAATAATAAACCTTCTTTACCTATTTATCTTTGGCTAAGGATTGCAACTTTGATATAACATCCTTAGATTCCCGGTACCAGAGCTCAGGTCTACCAATCAAATCATAGATGCAATCCTCCTCAGCAGAAAATAACATTAGGATAGTTAATTAAGAAATTCCATCAGCGTTTTGATGAATTGCTCCAGTTCAATGCTGAATAGTGAAGTCATAATTCTGGAGCTTTTAAGACCATCTTACTAAGTGCCCATCTGGATCCTTCATTTGTTGCAACCACTTTAGAGAAGCGTGATCCGTGACTATAGTGAAATGCTTGACATAGAGGTAAGGGTGGAAATTCTTGATGGCGGACAAAACTGCAAGGCTTTCTCTCTCGGTAACATTATAATTGCATTTGGCCTTAGAAAGGGTTTTACTATAGTACACAATGGGGTGATCAACCAGGTTAGTATCATGCTGAGCCAGAATGGCTCCAATAGCAATATCACTGGCATTAGTAAATAGTATAAAAGGTTTGGCAAAGTCAGGATGGGCTAAGATTGGTGCACTCACTAAGGCTTGGCGCAACAGATCAAAAGCTTGCTTCTGCAATTCTTCCCATATAAAAGGGACTTCCTTGTGCAAAAGGTTGACTACCAGCTCCACAATCTCCACAAAATGAGGGATGAATTGTCAGTAATAACCAACCATCCCTAAAAACACTTGAATATCATGCAAGATTTTAGGAACATGCATGTCCAAAATAGCTTGTATCTTATTAGATAAGGGTAAAATTTCATTATGATTAACTTTATGACCTAGGAATTCCATCCCAGTCTTAAAAAAGGCACACTTGGATGGTTTTAGCTTAAGTGAAGCATGACGCATCAGACCAAAAACTTCCTTTAAATGAGCAAAATGCTCATTAAAAGCGCAAGAGAAAACAGTAACATTGTCTATATATACTAAAACACAAGAAAGTTTCAAATCCCCAAATAAGCCATCCATGGATCGTTGGAAAGTAACAGGGGGCATTAAAAAGCCCCTGCGGCATATGAGTGGGCTCAAATAACCCTTCACTAGATATTAAAGCACAATTTTGACGATCTTCTGGAGCCAGGTCAATTTGCCAATAACCACTAACAAGGTCCATAGATGAGAAATATTGTGACCCAGACAATAATCTCAACAAATCATAAATGCAAGGTAGAGGATAAGAATCCTTTTGAGTACCAGCATTGAGCTGACAATAGTCCATAACCACTCTATGGCCCCCATCTTTCTTTTGAATGAGTAATAAAGGAGAAGCCCATGGAATCTTAGAAGGCATTAGTAGCCCCGCATCAAGGAGTTGTTTCAATTCCACTAAGACCTGAGCCTCCTCAACTTTATATTTGTGATAGGGCTGATATTAAATAGGGGAAGTATCTCCAGTCTTAACCTGATGCTGCACATCTTTCATTTAACCCAAAATCTCCAGGACCTTTGGCAAATATATCCGCATACTCTTCAATCAGAGCCTCAGATCTATGCTGTTGTTCTGGAGTGAGTGAATCCCCAAATTTGATGTCGATTCTAGCAATGATAGGGGGATCTTCCAACCCAAAATCACGTAAATTCTCATATCCCAAGATGGATAAAATTCAACTACAGGAGTAGGCCGCACATAGGTGATGGGGTTATTTTGATTCAATCGCATAGGTCAAGAAGTGAGATTATCTAGTAAGACTAAAACAGTCCCATTGTAAGTGGGATCAAGGATACCAGGGCAGGTTAAAGCCTCCAAATGAGAGGAATTTTGATTACCAAAGATCTCTTTTACATGATAAGTGGTACAAATACTTGTACTCCCATATCAATGACGACTTGAGATTTTGGGGGAATGGTAATTGGAGAGTTAGAAAATAATGGCACGCCCTCAGAGGCACAAGCTGATAGAGGTGGAAATATTTTTCTTGATCCCAAGATTTGGTATTCTAAACAAGAGATAGAAGTGGGGTATTCCAATAAGCAAACACGTCGTTTGAGTTTGCCTTTGCTATTGGGAACATCTTGTAGAATTAAAGGTACCGGTACCCAATTAAAGAAAGGTAATTGTTCTAAGGCTGATTATCACATCAAAATCAATGAGAAACTTGGTTCCCAAGAGCAGGTCAAGCAGTTGTTATCTGACACTACTGCAAGGGATGACACAACCAACTTTCCAATGCGCATTGGAAGAGAGGAGTAAGCTCCTATAGACTTAGTGTAGGAAGGACCAGCAGTTCTTTAGTCATGGGAATGGTTTAAGTCTGGCGCCAATTTTGATTTTTTTCGTAAGCCTGGACGAGATTACATTGATAGGCGATCCCATATCAATAATAGCCAAAACTTTCATCTTATGCACTATAACTTCCACCTGGGTCACATCAGTGCCAAAGTTTGGTATTTAAACACCGAGAGATTAATCAATTGAATTGAATTAGAAGAAGAATAAATAGGAGCATATGCAGAAATGGTATATTTGTTGGCTAATTCATCAGGGACATCAAGCTCGCCAGGAGCGAATATCACATAACAATCTGAAGAAGAGTTAAAAGATTTCAATGGAGGCACAGGAGGTAGGGCAGCACAGGGAGCCTCATGCCCTATGCCGACTCTTCTTTTTTGACTCACCGTTTGTTTTTTTCCAACATTGAGATACTACATGACCCATGAGACCACAATAAGAGCATGGTTCCTTCCTCAGTTTAGATTTGGGATTAGGTGGCATTGCATGGATATAAGAACGAGGGTTATTGGCAGAGGTTGGGTGTACCACACCATTAGGAATCTCCATGAGTGCTTCTTTGATGTCAATAATGGATCAGAGATTTCTTTTAAGTGATTTCAAGTGTAGTAGTAACTGAGTGCAAGAAGCGTATGCACTTATTACAGCTGATATGGCATCATCTACGGTAATCTGGTTGCATGTTGCAAGAGTCTGGGCTTCATGGTAGAATCTTTTAGCAAAATCTCGGATAGACTCTCCTCGTTTGATTTAAATACTAATAAAGGCTTGCTTTTGTTTATAAAGGTTTTGATTACTTCTGAACTCTTTAATAAGGGCGGTCTTCACTTGAGCCCATGTATTGCAAACCTTCAGGCGAAGAACCATAATTTCCTGTGTGAACTAGCTTAGGCAAGAGGTAATATTCCAGACTTTCTGTTGATCAATTGCCCCATCCATTGCACACTCATAGACAAAGAGAAAGGAATGGATACTACCTTCACCCAGCTCAAACTTATCCTTAAAAGTAGGTTTAAAGGTAGTGGGTTCATTGCTCAAAACACATACACTGATACCATGACCGGATCAGCTTTGGAGGGTTCTGATTCTGGGATGTGAGCTTGAGTGGGAAATCAGTCAACTTGTTGCCTTAGATGATTGAGGTCCTCCTGTAAATTATGAACCCATTGAGCAAGATGATCAAACGCAGGTTGTTGAATCAAGTTAGAAATTGCAGTGATTATCTCAGTCTGCTTGTTCTCAAGTAGTCTGCATCAAGCAGATAACTGTTCAATGGAAGCGTTTAGCCTTGCAAACTGGGTTTCTTGCGTAGTTTGGATAGCATCGCATGGATGACGAGGCATTATCCACGCCATCCAATAAGTTGGTTAATGAGTACTTGGGGTCAGTTGGGAGGCCTTCCAATGATAAGAAACACCCTTGAGCTATGGCTCGGATTTGTTTTTCTAATGCTTGTACTTTTGATATTAGTAGCATTGAAGGTTCAGAATTGGGCATTGGAAGTGAGGAGCCAGGGGGACCAGGAGGTCCCAGGGGTCCTTGCGACCCATCTCTACCTGCTGGCCCCAGTGGGCCTTGTTGACCCATCAGACTAGGAGGACCACATTCACCAGGAGGTCCCAGGTTTCTGAAGGGGAACTAGGTGGTCCTGGCAGTCCAGGAGGGCCAACAGAGCCTGGTCCACCTTCTCTGATAGTACCCACCGTTTGGACAAGATGTTGAACTAGCCCGTCAAGCTCACCAATATGCTCATCATGTTTGACCCGCAATTGTTCCAGATGTCTTGTAATATCATCCTCAAGGGATAAGATACGGTGGTGAATAGGATTAGTGACATTGCTAACTTGCTGAGATACTTCTTGGCCAATGTATCCTACAACTACATTTTCAATTCTCACTAACTGGTTATGTATATTGTTTATTTCTCTTATATTATTGAGAATGGCTTCCCATTTATTTCGTCCAAAGTTAAGAGCCATTTCATAAAATGAGGATAACTGAGAGTGAATTGTTGCGCCAGAGTCAACTGGCAGTGGACCTCGAGATGATGCAACCCCAAAATTTGGAGTACATGGTGAATAGCGGGATGTATATAATGCCGTAGGTACTGCTCAGTTCTAGCCAAACCAACTTTAGTAGGCTGTGACACTACTCAGTTGTATAAATTCCTCATCTTTTCAGCATCTTTAGATGCTTGGTAACAATTAGGATGAGCACCAGGCTGAATAGCCTCCCTTATCAAGCCTTTGACCGTTTCTTCAACATTTGCAGCTTGAATCTGATAATTATTTTGGTCAGGGCCCTCAATGGCCAAGTCCATAGAAGCTTGAAAATCATATTATCTGTATTAGCGGAAGGCATCTCTTTCCTGGTGGAGTGTACCCATTGGGTGATACTTATTGATTCCTCAGAATAGGGGCTTTCTTCTCTAGACATATTCATGGTTGTGAAAGTATGTTTTCACCAGGTAGCCTCAGAAGCAGACCTGGCAGGGAGCACCAGTATTGGAATTTCGTGAGAAATTATGATAAGCAGGTGCTACAAAGGCTACGAAATTATTAGTTCCGTAGCTCTAGCAAAGATAAACTCAATTACAACGAAGTTATTTGTTCCATTGCTATAGTTGATTCCAATTGGAAGTACAGAATCCTGTATGAAAAAAGACCAAAATCGTGGTGGTTTATTAGTTAGAAATGAGGGATATTTATAGGGCAGATTTAGTAGTAATTCGTGAAGATTTTTGATATGCACCTAAGGGAAGATCTTTCCTATTAGATGACCAATATTGATGATTATTAATACCATACTTATGATGGCCATATTTGATAAGTTCCTTATTTGATGAGATCTATTTTCTTATATGATTTTCTGCCTCAGCAGATAGCTTAGCATCATCCTTCAGAGAAGGTTGAATACTCTGAAGGGCTGATTGTTATTCTACCCTAGAATTGGATATCTATGACATAATTTTACAATCTCATTTTGACTGAGATATTGAATCTCGATCTTGAGTAACTTTAGTCATCATAGTTGAATCCCCAAAAACAACATATGTGCACTAATTCACTGGGTTGGAGCTTGTCCAAAACCCTTCCAACGCGCCCACCCAGAGTTTTTGAAACTTGCAGTGCCTTGTAGACTGCGGTTATCCTTGTGGGACTTGGCATACCCATGAAGGAATCCAGGCGTAAATTGTGGGTTTTTCATTGGTGCACAGTTTCATTTAAATACTGGATCTGAAATTGAATATAGACCTGCTAATTGTATGAAGACAATCAGCTTAGTCAAGTTTGGATAAATGGGTATATTCAGCCCTACTTTGGCGGATAATAATATAAGTGACTTCATCCTCACTATAGCAAGATGTAATAATTCAAGCGACTTCAGACTCACTCTGGCATTGGCATATAGATAAGGAGTACCTATTCACAACTTTGCCTTGAAGTAAACAATCAACAATAGAAAATAATAAAATATCCACAGTTTTAAGATATTTTTTATTATTTCAAATTAGGGACTATTTATAGGCGAAATTATGGTTGGACATGAGTTAGGGGTAAATCATGGTAACCACAATGTTCTCGGCATGCCTAGATGACAAAAGAGAAATATTGGTTTAATTTTGGGAAAGATTCCAGCTAAAAACATGAGGAATAACATATTTGAATTGTCATCTGTATTAGCCCACATGTTGGCTACCAAACCTGATAATTTTCCCATAAGTAAATGCTTATTTTGAGCTGACTTATCATCTACACATTGCGGCAACAAATTCTGACAAAATTGTAACCATAATTATCATTGGATACAATCCTCTGAGAATTATAATTAATCATTCAGTTGGTTATTATCACTGACTAGATGACATAATTAAATTTTTATCCAAAGCTTAATCAATAAGCTGAATTAAAATATAAAAACACTAATTTAAATAAAGCGAAGCTTGATTAATTCTAAGCTGAATAATGCAGTCATATAAAATTACCAAACCAGGACTTTCCACTGCATGCTGGGTTTAACATGTTTTCATATCATCCCAAGTTTTTATATACAAAAAATTTTATTTAAGATCCAAATTTTCTTGTGGTTTATTACCCACATTAATTTTTACAGTTATCAAGAGTTTTAATACTTCTGCGACTGCTTTATTGTTTAAATCATGTGCAACAGCACCTGTGAGCACCTAACAGCGCCAGAAGTACAATATGCAGATATACAATACATTTTAAACAAATTTGATAACTATGTTGGCACTTCATTTTATCTTTACTTTTAACTATTGCATGTAATATTAGATTTAGCTATCTATATATCTACTTAATTAAACTCTAACACTGACTGACTGATAGACAACGCACAGCCTAAACTGTTAAGTCTAGAAGCATGAAATTTTGCACAGGAGTTACTTATATAACATAGGTGAGCACTAAAAAAGGTTTTTTGAAATTCATAGCAAAATAGAAGTTTTATATGTAAAATTGAAAATTCTGAAAGTTTTAATGGTAATCATTATATTGTTAATGCTAAGAAGTTTGATATTTTGTGGATTTAATATTTTTTTAAATTTCTAAGAGGTTAGTGGTCATTTGGCTAATCAACAAGTTAGTCATTTTAGTAAGCAGTAGGTTATTGGTTGATTAAGTAGTTTAAATGGTTTTGCCAACCAGTTGGTGGTTTTAGGTTGATTCAATAGGTTATTTTGGGTTTTGGTGAAGGGTTAGTAGTTTTTGTCTGGGATACCATGTTATAAATTCTTAAACTTAATAATGGCTACCTATCAAATATATATAAACTAATTTAAATAAGTTATCCTCTAATGACTGATTAGCTCAAAACGATTAGAATCATCTATAAATTTTTAACCCACAAACATATATGTGTAAAACTGGGTATAGAGAAAACTATACTAAAGATCTCTTTACAAATAGATTATTGTGTTTATAAGTTATATATGATTCATAAATATAGACCCACTAATATAAGGTGTGCTTTGTCTGTCATCAAGTCAGTCAGTCAGTCATGTTAGAGTTTTAGAAATATATGGACATAAAAAATTTAATGATTGTGGGGCACAATGTTCAAAAAACTGTTGTTCCTATTGTAGAAGATGGAGCCTGCTTATTTTGGGCCTTATCCTTGCTTAATAAAACCAAGGAAATGCATAATGGTGTGTATGGGAAAACATCAGGTAATTTGTACATGACTGGATTAAAATTCTATTATTTCATGTGATGAAAATTCAGGTAACTATATCACATCATCTGATTAAAACAATGATATGAAAGAAAAAACAAAGTTCAGTAGATTATGTGATTTTGTAGATGCTGGATGAATCTTTTTCATTTTTTAAGAGTATATCAAAATGGTACGTTTTATTTAAAAACAAGAAATGAGGGTCAACCTGTTAAATGGCTTAGGTTTACAGCAAGTCTTTCAAGTGGGAACTTCTGATGCATATTATTGGTCTTATGAGTCTCATGATATATGGAATGGAAATTAAATGGTTGATACTTTGAAATCCATTCCAGGTGATGCTATTGTGGCAGAACCTGTCAAAATCGCTAGGAGTTATAAAATCCTAAATGATCTGACAAAGGCTTGACCCGCTCCCAAATCCTCTGAAGCAATTCTAAAGATTTTCTCAGTTGGGATTATCCTAAATCCGCTGAACCAATTGGGATCAATTGTGCTCCAACAAATCCTTTGCATTCCACCAATCCCACCCCAAAAAGTTCCATACTCCCTGTGACCACAACTCTCGACTAGATCCTATAAGTAACCCAAAATCCAAAAATAAAGGGTTCCTAGCTTTTGTTCAATTTTTAGCCTAGCTTAGAATAGTGATTTTGTCCGGTAACTATCAGAGAATTACCTTGGTTGAGAAAAGCTATCAAGTAATTTCCCCAGAGACTCAGTAGTCTGTTAGGTGATTATGCAGGGCTATCAGCAACTGATAAAAGCATAACTTATTTCTAAAGAACCCAGCCTTCAAAAATAATTAAAAACTTTAACACTGAAGCTTCCTGTTATATTCTTATGAGGCTACCTGGAAAAGACCTAACTTCACAAAAAAGTTCAGTACAGACACCTTACCCCTACCGCCATGGAGGAGAAAATGGGTGTGAATAATGAAGCATCTGCAACTGCAAATTTTGATGCTCACCAAGCGCCCTTGAGAGTCAGCTGCTAAAAGTGGCTCACATGGCATGGAGAACATTGAAGGGGAACCCCTTGATGAAGACTTGACCTTGATATTTGTGTATAGTCAAGTTGTATCTCTGACCACTAAAGTGGTGAGCCAGGACACCGAGATTGAGAGCCTCCATCACCTTCTAGGTACCAAAGCTCCCCTTGAGCATGTCAATATGTTCTATATCTACATCCAGGATGACATGGATGAATTATGCTGACAGGTTGGGAGTCTATCCCTCAACCTTGGAAGCATCTTGAGTCATCTGGGGATATGTGGTTCCCCATCCCATGATTATATTTCCTGCTTGAAGCTGTTGAATACTTTAAACCCACTTTTATAAAAAGTATGTTCCAAATGTAAAATCATACAGACATATTTTTATGTTTATGAAAATGCAATGGGAGTGCTACTGATCTCTAGAAGTATCAGCATATGCAAACCCGTCTTAATAGTAAAGCCCAGTAAATTATGAGCCCTACTTCAAAGAGTGAAAAACCTGGGCGGAGTTAAACAACGCCCCCTCAAATAATTTGGTAGCAATCTCTCCCTTCGAACTGCAAACAGATGTTCATGTGGATCTGCCCTAGGATGGCAAAACCTACACCGAATTCACTGAGCGTTTCTATCAGGAAGCTCAGGCCCTTGACTCCTACAATCAGGTTAGCCTGGATGATGCCAGCACCGCTGTCTTCTCTGCGTTCCAGTATAGCCCAAACCTCATTTATATATTTTTAAACCACAAAGAGGTTTTACACGTCCATGCTCGCTACTAAGGAATTTATCATGGAGTTGCCAAGGTGCAAAATGCGCCCAGCACCTAACAAGGGGAATCAGGCCCCATTCATGCCATGGAACAGACCAAGAGAATAAAACTCACTGTGACCCTTGTGCCTACTGTGGGAATTTTGGGCACCCAGAAGCCAAATGTTGGAAGAAGCAGGCTGAGGAGGCGGAAAAGTGGATTCAGCTTAGGGAGCAAGTCACCCTTCATATAAAATACTGCGCCTCAGGTCCCAGTTTACAATTATTCCCCTGTTAAGTGTTATGATCTATCCCCACTGGATAAGGCGGATGTCGCTGACTCAAAAATTACTAATAAAAATTTAAGTTTCTTTTATGCTTCCTCTTTGGGACCACTTCTGCTAAAGAATTCTATATTTTAATCACTCAAGTTGGAATGGAGGTTATGTGTGTCAATTTAGTTGTCCATAAGGTGAAAATTTTTGTCAAAGTCAATACTAGGTTACCAGTTAATGTCATCTCCTATAGTTTAGTAAAAAAATATAAGTTGCGCCAGATCAAAACTTTACCTTAAATTATGGAATGGCGGGGCCTCAGAGGACTTGCTCCCTAGGTGCCTACTACACTCTGCCGCTTCAGTTTGGATCCTTGATGACAGCACCAGTGGTTATATTGAAGAATGACAATTACGACCTTCTCATTAACACCCAATTCCTTAATAAATTTGATACTAAAACAAGTCATAAGGATTTGTACTTCTCTATCCTGGGATACCGCATCCTTTGGTGGTTAAGGATGCCCCTAAAGAAAGGGAATTATGAAACCCAAAAGTTCTTTAATGGAACATCAACCTTATAAGAGAGGTTAGAATATTGATTCAATATCTTAAAAACTAAACTGCTTTCTCCCAGCGCTGAAACTCAGGAGGGAATGCTGTATATTCCAATAAGTGGGTTTTTATACCCCCAAAGTCGCAAATACTGGTGGACACTGGAATCAAGTTATAATTCCGCTGAATCATTTGTTAGAATTAGTGGGAAACCTGTCCAGCCATACTTGAGCCTCTTAACTGACCAGGGTTATTGGATTCTGCCTATCAGGGGCCCTTAACTGTATTGAAGGCAAAATTTACTAATCATCCCATGCGTGTAACCTAAAACTAAACTGTTGCTTATATTTGCACCCTACTGGCAGATTTTATTGAATCCATTAATGGATGTGGGACCTCGCACAACCTAGGGATTGATGAGGACCCTACCATCAGGCATATTAAAGTGAAAATGGGCGATACCCTCTCCTCCAAGTAGCAGCAAGTGGATGCACTGATTGAGGAGTATACTGGTATATTCTCCAAAGGCTCCGATGATTTTAGAAATGATGAAAGGGGTGCAGCATAGAGTGCTGACAGGTGATTCTGCCCCAATTTGTGCTTGGACCTACCAGAAATCTAAAATTGAAGAAGCTCAGGTGACAAAAGAATTCAAACAGCTCTTAGACACAGGATTACTGAAGCCATCCCAAAGCCCCTAGGCTTTTTCCTTGCTGCTCATATGAAAGAAGGTCAGGGGCCACAGGGTAGTAATGGATTACCGTTGGTTGAACGCCCTTTTGTGGAAGGACATCTTCCTGATGCAGAGATCAATAATATGTTGCACCTCCTAGCGGGTTCTTAACTCTTCTCCGCAATGGATCTTGCCAGTGGCTGTTGGCGGATTGAGCTTGCGCTGGAGGATTGGGAAAAGTGTGTCCTCATAGCCAGCGAGGGATTGTTCAAACCCACAAGGATGCCCCATGGGCTATGCACCGCCCCAGCTAAATTATAAAGGGTGATGGATGGCTTGTTAGGTGATTTGATAATGTCCTGTGTATTAGTCTACTTGATGACATTATGTATTCTCCTTTGACCAACACCTTTCTCATTTGAAGGAGATATTTGAGCACCTCTGTTCCATGTTGCTGTAGTTGAAGCCTACAAAATGCCATATTTTCAGACGGAGATGAAATTCCTCAGCCATAAAGCTAGTTGGGAAGGATCTCAATAATACCAAACAAGGTTGTCGCTATTGAAAAGGATGACTTACCCCTCCAGTTTATGAAATATACAGGTGTTCCTTGAGATAGTCAGCTTTTATTGACAGTTCATCCCCCACTTAACTGAGCTCGCTGAACTCCTCACCTATCTGCTTCACAAGGAGGTTTCAATACAATGGGAGGAAACCCAGCAGCAAACTTTTGATGTTTTGAGGCAAGCGCTCACGAGTGCCCCCTACGTTAGTCCATCCAGTATTTGATAAAAGTTCGTTCTGTTTTTGAATGCTAGTTACAGAGCTGTTTGTTCTATCCTAGTGCAACTTGACACAAATAAAGTGGATCATTCCATAGCGCATTTTAGCAAAATCCTATCTTGGGTGGAAATTAATTATACATAATTGTGCAGGAGTGCTTAGCTGTCCTATCTGCCATCAAGCATTTTTGTCCTTTGCTATATGGAAATCTTTTCATTGTGATTACAGATCATGCGTCTCTATGATGCTACAACAAATGAAAGATCCAGATGGATGAATGGCCCTATGGGTGCCCAAACTCCAAAGCTATGGTATTCCATCGTTCATCATACTGGAAAAATACATCAGAATGATGATGGGCTGTCTCAATAGCCTGGTCTGACCCTCTACACTTCTTAAGAGGATTGGTTTTATGATCTCATTGGAAAACCTGAAGAATGGGGTTAAGAAACTTCTATCATTCAGCAGCTGTTAAAGAGAATTGTTGAGAGATTCTGAATTAAGGATGGGATATTGTACAAACAGGTTGACGCCTCTTGGTTGCCTTATGTCCATCCATCAGCCATGATGGAGAACATTTTAGAAGATCAAAAATGGTAGGCCATGGTGCCATCAGATTAACTCATTAATGGTTGCAAGAGCGCTGTTACTGGGAGGGGATGATTGAAGAATCAAGATGTTATTGACTCCTGTCTCGTGTGTACTAGCCAGAAGCTTCCTAATCCGCCTTATCAATATAAGGTCATGGGTCCTACTGCCCCATCTGCTACTATTAGCATTGACGTTGTTGGTCCATTACCTATGGCATTGTACGGCCATCAATATATCATATTTTTAGTTGATCATTTCATCAAATGGGTTGAGCCATTTCCATCACCTCTCCCACTTCTAAAGCGACCGCCACATTTTTACTTAAACAGGTCTTCACCCATCATGGTAGCCCAAGGGTACCACGGTCTGACAATGGCACCAATTTCATCTCAAGTGATCCTTGACCTCAATGCCCTTATGGGCACTTACCTCTCTTTCACTGATCCCTACTGTCCTGCTACAGATGGAGCAGTATAATGAGAAAAAGAAATGCTTGTTGCCATCTTTTGCAAAATAGCTCATTCTAACCCAGGCCAGTGGAATGAATATCTCCCAGCACCTCTACTTGGCATATTGCGTGAGTTACCATTGTGTTATTCAGATGTCACCATTCTGAACCCTATATAGATGAGAGCTAATATTACCCTCAAGCGTTAACCCATATTGGAGACCTCTACGCCAAACATACCTGAGCTTGCTAAGCAAAGGGTGGCGGATGAGCTATTTTGTATAAAAGTTCTAGCTGCTAAGTCCATAGGGACCATCAGTCAAAGACAGGCAGATTTAAGCAATGCCCTCAAGCCAATTATGCCTGAGTACCAGCTAAAGGATTTTGTATTATTCTATTACTACCGTCCAGGGGGCCAGGTGCACAAACTTGATATTTTATGGTCTAGGACATATAGAGTAATATATTGATGAGGCCTCAATAACTCCACCACCTCTGTCGATTCAGGCTCCATAATAAATTGAGTCCTTTCTAGGATCCTTTGGACCTATGTCCCTCCCAAGCAAGATCTTGAGGGGGCAGTGTGGGATTTATGGGTCTTATGATTTATGTAATTGGAATTGAATGGTGGATACTTTTCAATCCATTTCAGGTAATGCTATCATGTCAAAACCTGTCAAAGTTGCTATGAGTTATGAAACCCTAAATGATCTGACAAAGGCTTGACCCTCTCCAAAATCCTCTTCTATTTTCTAAAGATTTTATTTAGTTGGGATTCTCCTAAATCCGCTGAACCAATTGGGATCAATTGTGATCCAACAAATCCTTTGCATTCCACCAATTCCACCCCAAAAATTTCCATACTCCCTGTGACCACAACTTTTGACTAGATCCTATAAGTGACCCAAAATTTAAAAATAAAGAGATCCTAGCTTTCTTCAATTTTTCAGCCTAATTTATTTAGTGATTGTGCTTGTTAACTAAAAGAGAATTGCCTTGGTTTAGCAAAGCTTCCAGTAATTTTGCCATAGAGACTCAATAGTATGCTAGATGTTTACGCTGGTCTATTAGCAAATGATATTTGCATAGTCTTCAGAGGACCCGCCCTTAGAAAATAAATAAAAACTTCACCATATATGCTTCACAAGAACATTGGTTTAACAAGTTTTGGACACACGTATTGCAAAAATTAATATTTCAAAAACAACGTAAAGAGTAGAAATACAACGTAAAAAAAAAAGAGTAGAAATATCAGTAACTTTGTCACCTGAAAGTCAGTCCCTGTCTTCATCTTAATCATACTAAAGCTTAGAACAGACTGCTCCAAGTATAAAACTAAAGCCAGAAAAAAAATGAAGGGCCTGATACAAAATAAAATCAGAAAAACTTAGTAAAATTCTCTAAAAGAACCCTACTGTATAATAAATAGCGGTAGCAAAATATCAGAAATCGCATTCTGGATTACACCAGCAAGATGTGGCCAAATATCAACTCATACACTCAGAGGTACACACACAAGCCATGCTAAGTATCAACGCACATATCCAGAGTTCAACAGAAGAAACCTGAATACTGTGTATGCCACCAATTACAATGACAGAAAACCATCTCTCATAATATTATCAATTTCTGACCAATATCATGACCTCTTACAAAAATGTTTCCTGGTGAAAGAGTCACAGGCGGATATTTTTCCATGTGCTGTGGCAATGGTGAAGCCAAAATGCCATATTGCGGATTTTCAGATCTGTGCCCAAGAAATTAGAAGAGCCCTTTGTCAGCCAGTCCTCAGAGGCCATAAACTCTCAATTACATTCACAACTACAACAGCGCATTGGCTTTTGCATCCTTTGATGCCAAGGTGGACCACAATTTTGCTAGAAGAAGAGGACCAATACCGTATAAAGGCTTGAGAGATCTATGGTTCATTGCCTCTCACTTGATGTCAAACAAAAAACCTGAATATTCCTGTTTCTATTATTTCAACCCTCAACAAGCACTTGATGAAAGAATGTGAAGATCTGAGAATGGAAAATGTTTGGCAACTGTCATGAGTGAGTCAGACACTATGTTGCGGTTATCCAATGTGTATGCACAGGTTTACAGGTTGATACAGGATTTTTTTGTTTAAGATGGAGAGCATGAAATAGTAAAGCTCATGCTTGAGGAGCTGGAGAAGGACAATAAAAGATACAAAGAACTGAGTGCAAATGAGGTTGTGATCATCTAAACATGAAAAATCTGAAATCCTCTTCAGAATTTCGAATTTACTGTTTTCCATAACCGGTATAGACTCATCAAATACTCCAACATGAGCCCCCACATTAATCTGATGGCCTTTCCTCTTCTTTTACCTGAGGTGAACTTGGATAATCCAAACATGACTCACATGGGATGAAGACAAAACTTCATCTCACAACAGGCTAACAATTCAGCAGTTCTACAATCACAGGCTAATGGATATAAACATCCATTAGATAAAACCTCTTCATAATGACTGCAAGCTAAATCAGCATTATTTCATTCTACCCTATGTGAGATATGAGTTGAACAACATCTATTATATTAGTCATTTTTAAAAAACTTTTAGTTGCGAAGTATATAAAACTTATACATACCCTTTCTCAAGATGCATCTGAACAGAAGAGACCAATTGTATGAGTTTGCATATTTCTTTGGCATTCCATGGATTTCCATGGTATATGCAACAAAATTACTAGGACACCATGGCAATCATGATCTTGTACAGAAAAACTGATCTTTTCATCACGTTCATCTGTAATCCAAAATGGACTGAAATAACAAAAAAACCAAAGCCTTAACAAACTCCTCAAGGCTGACCAAACTTGGTGGCGATAGTGTTTCAACTCAATCTCAAACTTCTATTAAGCATGCTCAAATTTGGTCATTTTAGGAGATGTCTTTCCCTCATTTACATTGTCAAGTGGCAAAAATGGGGTCTTTCACATTCCCACATCTTAATAATGCTTAATGATGAAAAAATGAGAGGAAGAGAAATAATTGATAAAGTAGTCTGTGCTGATATACCTAAAGAGACTGGCAAACCAAATATTTACAGCATCATGACCCAGCACATGATTCATGACCGGGTGAAGAACTTAAACTTGACAGTGTTTGTATAAAAAGGCAATTTTAAAAGATTTACCAGTCAAATATAACCCTGAGATTTTAGAGAATGTTGACAGCTACCCTATTATAGATGAAGAGATGGTAAATCTTCCATGAAAAATGAAGTCAGGACTGACAATAAATGGGTAGTTCTATACAAAAAGTTTCTCCTCAAGGAGTTCAATGCTCACATTAACGTGGAGATATGTGCTTCTGTGAAGGAAACAAAGTATCTTTACAGGTATGTATACAAATGTTGTGATTGCGCAAAGATGGAAATCACCACCAAAAACAATAAAAATGTTTTATTTACTTGACACATTGGTGATAGTATAGTCATGGCTCCAGAAGTGGATTGGTGACTTCTTGGATTTAAACTGCACTCTCAAAGCTACCACATTGGGAGATTAGCAGTTCATTTATCTCATCAACAGAACGTTATGTTTTTGGAAGATCAATAATGTCAGGCACAGAGAATGCTTCTTCAAAAGATACAGCTCAAACTGCATAATTCAAGCTTTGTCAGTCAGACTCTGATGCGGTGAGCTCATCTACACAGAAGTCAGAGAATTATATCGATACATTTATGGAAATTTTTAAAAACAAATGCATCATTTGGATACAATTTCTATGATGTATATCATCAAAACTTTGGACAATGAGCGATATTTCCTTGAATTCTACTTCTAAATGTTCAAGGGCCATCATTATTTGAGAACCTGAGAACTCCAAATGGTATTACGTGTGGAACATTTGAGGAGACAGCAAGAGCAGGGGGTTGTTTGAAATGATGAGGGCGGCGAGATTTCTTGAGAAGCTTCAAGATATCAGCCAGCAAATTCTGATAGAATCTTTTCCACCATTCTGCTGTTCTGTAATCCTAAATATCCTACAACTCTTGAATTATTTGATTTGCATCTGGAAAATTTTAAAAGAGGATTTGAGAAGGGACCACTCAGTTGTTGTTTCCAAGAATAGATAACTTGTAGAAATCAATGATATCCTGAGACTTCACAGAACAAAAAATTCTGATTTTTGACTTCCTGATCCAGTCTTTTGTGTCAATAAAAATGATAGTTATGACCAGGAGGAAGAGAAGAAAAGAGACTTTGTGAAGAATGCTAAGTTGATGCAATTGGGAGTAAAGACAGTTTGTTGACAGCATTCTGAAATCCTGTGAAGGTAGTTTAAACAACAAGCTCTTTTTTTATTGATTTTCCTGGCTGAACTGGCAAAACTTATGTCTACAACACTTTGATGCATACTGTCAGAAAGTGGACCTATCAGGGAGCACCAGTGTTGGACGCAGACCTGACAGGTAGCACCAGTAAAGGCTTTTGTTCCTAAGTTAGAGAAAGCAGGTGCAACAAAGGCTATCAGAACTATTACAACTGATTTTTAAGACTCAGAAGTAATAAACACATTAAAATTATAAGTATTAGAATTTATTCCTCTTTTATTGTGAATATTTTGGGATATTTATAGGAATAGTAGAGAAATTCATATCATATAAGGGCTAAGATCTTTTGTATCAGATAACTGATATGGATGATTATCAGATTTGATAAGTTCATTAATAAAAAAATTACATTTTTGTTAAATTTGTAGCATTCTCAAAATGCTAATTATACCTAGTTTGAAAGGAATTGATCTCGTTGTAAACTATACAACTTGATTATAATACCAGGAAAGTGATTTTGATTTGCCAATTGAGCTAAAAACATCAGAGCACACCACAGTAGAGTATTTTGTATTGGAATCAATAGTGCACCGCACACAAGCAAGTTGAAATATATAAAAATATAAATTATAGCCCAAAAGCGATTATGCTTAATGGGGAAACCCCAGGTCAAGGCTTTACCCAAATTGGAGTAAATCCTGACATATACTTTAATTGGAGATGTAAGGATCATAATTCCAGTATCCTCAACAGGTATTGTATTGACATTTATGAAAGGTGGAAGGACGGCTCACTAAAGGTTAAGTTACAAGTACCACTAAACAAAACTTCAACATCACTCCTGACCCAAGGCCAAAAAGCATATTGGAGTTGGAGGCTGCAGCTTGATTATCTAGTATGAAGTAGCAATGGCACAAGGATGCGCTATCAAATTTCTCAATCAGCTTCTTCAAGATATGATGAAAAGTAAAATTCCTTTTATAGGTAAAATTATTTTGTTAATGGAGACTTCAGGAAATTTTTATCTGTTGTTCTAGGAGGAGATTGAGCAGCAATTTTTAGAGAAAATCTCAAGTGATACAAAACTCTAGTTATTCAAAGAGTCTAAGCTCACTAAAATATGAGCAAGGATCAAAAAGAGAAAGTATTTTCTGAATGGCTTTTGAAACTTGGAGAAGCACATCTACCACATGCAGAAGTTTTTGGTGACAATAGCTTCCAAATTCCTGAGTCTTACATTGGTAAAAAGATCTGGTAAAGCTAATTTTTAAAACTCACTTGACACCTCAACCTGTGAGTTATTAAAAAATGAATCAGACATTTGAGAAATCAAGATTACTTTAAATGAGTAATAAGATTGTCAACAAAATCCGCGGAGAAGCAAAGGTAGTAGCAGCATTGACAATATTGAGTGTGATGATCCAGAGGAACAAAGTAATTATCCAATGGAGTCCATTAACTAACAGACTCCGTCAGTAATGCCTCCACACATACTGAAGCTGAAGATAGGATTGATCAGCATGCTTCAGCATAACATAAACACAATGAAAGATTGTGTTATGGTTCACGCCTGAATATCTAAAATATGGGTGAACATGTTTTTGATGCAAAAACTCTTAGTGGTGATCATGCAAGTGAACATGTGTTCATTCCTTAGATTAATCTATCTCCAAGTCAAGCTGAGCTTCCATTTCAACTGAGAAGGTGAAAAATTTTTATCATGCTATCATTCATCATGACAATCAACAAGTCAAAGAACAGAACTTTGACAAGATAAGACTTTATCTTACAGCTCCAGGTTTTTGGGCATGGTCAAATTTATGTTTCCTTTTTTGAGCCAGCGCTTTGAAAAATGTATAAGTTTTTGTGGCAGATTCTGCAAATTAAGGACAGATTGACTCCCTAGTCTGGACTCAATATGTGGCATATCGTGAAGATTTATAGGTTATTCTTTGATGTGTGCAGTCTAATTTTTCTTTGCAGTTACATAGATAGATTGTTACAGTCTCTTTAGTATTTGTTTATGCAGAACTAATTCCTTGCCGCAACCAGAGGATAAAAAAGAGGATATTGGCAGAGCAGGCTACCCAAATACTTTAACATTTGAGAAAAATTAGATGGTACCTGAGATGCTGCCTTTGAAAAACCCCATTGGGCATACAGCTAGTATATGGATAAACCACTAAACCGCTTAGTTAAAACCATTGAACATACACTTCAACTAATCACCAACTGCTTGGTAAAACCAAACCAAACTTATCAAAACAACCAAAAACCACCAACGAAATACCAAACTAAGTAACTTGTTGAATCAACCAATCACTAACTGCTTACTAAATACATCAAAATTTTAATTAACCTAAAACTGACTTTTCTTTCTCGTTGCAAACACTCTTGCAACAAATTCAATTAAAGTCTAGGTAAAGTTTGATAATCTCATTGAGTAGATTAGTTTGCACTCAATGTTGGGGAGCAGTTGGGCGAGTAAAGATAAGGGCACAGGTGTTGGCCCCACGATAACCAAGTTTCTTAAACACCCTGGCAAATCTGGCAGAATAGATAAAATTAGTAGTAAAAAACTGGCGTTTACCATTTACCCGGAAATTTTGGCCTGGCAAGCGCGCTGCAACCAGTTCATCAATATGCCGCACTCCCAACCACTATTTCTGGTGGAACATGGGGTGTGCGTGTTTTTGGATATTCAACAAATGGCGCTTTGGGAGAAGTTTTGTGGCGATGTACACACACATTTCCTTAACGCAGTGTACGTTGCACCACACTCTATGCCTTGCGGTTGGCTGGATCTTGGATTCAAAACTAAAGATGTGGCGGATGAAGCCACAAAAGTACATGTAGAAGTAGACCTCCCGGATGGTCTATGGTTAGTTGAAACAAAGTGCGCCTGCTGGACTAAATTTAACCCAAATTTTCATAACTTCTGACGTCCTATCTATTATGGTCAAGCACACCATGCTGGAGCACCACCTGAAAGCTGGTCTTTCCGAATATGGGGAAATCTAATCCTTCGAGATGCAGTGCTTTACACTCATGTCAGACCTGTGCACGGGCAAAGCGATTGCAGTTCTCACCCCATCCACGGAGTTTCAGATAATCTGTTCCAAATCCCACATACTGCTTATATCAAAATCAATGGGCAAGACTCCCGCCCACTAGTCACCGTGGATAACGCGCCTCCTATCTGCACTTTCTGTCACGCTTTTGGTTACAAGGCCCATACCTGCCCCACCAAGGAGGGAATTACTCAAACTGAGTTTATCTCAGATGCAATATGCGGTGCAGATGCCCACTATGAACTTACAATGGACTACGACGCAGCCTTCCCATGGGGAGTGCAAGGTTGCTACATCCATGTAAAACCTGTGTCCCCACAGGAGTGTAAGAGAGCCAAGCAGGCCCGCAAGGCGGCAGCCAAGAAGCAGCTAAGATCACATCCACAATCCTGCCAGTTCAGCTCCAGGAGGACATTGAGACTTTTGTGGCAGAAGCAGCTTGCAAATCCCTCCACCAATCAGATTGGGACGCCCAAGCTAATTGGGCCAACCAAGCTGAAAACCTGATGGGTGAGTTTGTTTCACCAGACCAATGCTACCTAGCATCAATTGGAACTGAAGCGCCCACAATATCACTGCTGAGATTCCAACTTCATGCGATGGTGAACCACAAGTGCACACAACGCCAAAAACTCATCCCACAGTGGGAAAAAAGTAGAAGGCAAAATCCAATGCAAACCCCACAGCTAAAGTTTCCCATACCAAACCATACTCCATTGCACAGAATACCCATGCTGCCAAGCAGCGACGTGCTGAGAACAAGAAGGCTGAAGGGCATGGGTGCCCTTCCCCTCGCACCTAAGGTGCGATTGGGGGGAGCCTTTATTTTAGGGACGTTGAATATCGTGGACTCAAGGCCTCACAATCCCATCTAGAAAACTGAGTTTTTTAAAATAATTTACCCACGGACATCCTGGCCATTCAGGAAACCCACTGTCCGCGTGGTGCGGAGTAAGCATGGGCAACCATGCTCCTCCCTTCCCTTTCCTTTTGGTCTATGCACTGTGGGGTCCTTGTTTGAGTGAACCATAGTTTTAAATTTATTGTGTCACAATTGTACCTCGACGGCCACATCCTTGTAGTCACCTTTTTGTGGGATGATGAAGTGCATGCTGTCATTAACATTTATGCCCCAACCCATGCATGAGATCATTGGGAATTTTTCTCAGCTGTCAATTCCCTTATGCTACCCCCTGACCCATTTGTTGTTGGTGACATGAACTGCTGGACGAACCCAATGACAGACCGCTGTCCCTCGTTGCCTACACCCCCACAGTGGCACGTTGAACTTTGCATTCTCAAAGCCACCCTAGGGTTGTTTGATACTATGCTGCATCATGCACTGTTATTCACTAACATTTCTCACCCCCACATGCACTATGGCCAGCTAAGGTCCATGATTCTCATAGACCTTATTCTTGCGCCATTGAAATTCCAATCCCAAATTTTAAACTTCACCATGACAAAAATCAATTTCTCTGACCACAGGATGGTCTCAGTTTCCTTACATTTGTCCAATCCAGCAGCCCAGGTGCCGAAGTGGTGCAAACTCCACTCAACCAAGATTGCATCACCAAGATTTTTCATTAGTGGAAACCATGACCTCGGCTCCAGAGTTTATCACACCGTTATGTGCAGACCCAATTTCCACCTGGTCAGCCTTCAAAGCAAACACAATCCACAAGGCTCGCCACCTCTCCTCACATTATTTGTGGGCTGCCTCCGCAGTCATCTTGTGCACGCTGGCAGAATTTAGCCACCTGGAGTCTAACATCCCCGCTGCAGGCTACAGCCTAGCTTAGGGTCATAAGTGGGCAGAAATGTCCGTCCGCCTTAACGCACTGGTAAGACAACACAAGCATCAGGTTTGTGCTCAGTATAAAGCAAAGCATATAACAGCAGGCGATACATATTACACTTACTTTTTTCAAAAATTCTTTGCACAGCGCCAGAGCTTGGCCTACACACAGGTGCAAAGGCCAGGTCACTCCGTTGCAGATACGCCAGCTGAGGTAACAATTGAAGTACAAAATTATAAGCTGAATTATATTGATCTAATCCAATTCCACCGGCCAAAATGGAAAATTTTTATTTAAAAGCGCACATATCCGCACCATTTCCTGATTCCAGGAGTTAATCAATTTGATTACTCGGGATGAAATCTGGTCCACCGTTTGTGGTGCACTGTACAGGAAATTCCCAGGTCCAGAAGGCATCCCTTATGAGTTCTATAAGGAGTATTTCAAATATTTTTCCTCCTTGCTGCTTGCCTCTATGAACCAATGCCTTTTGGAAACGCGCCTTCTACCTGGAGGGCAAGAGGCCTTCACAATAACATTGTAAAAGTAAGGGGATAAGCTGGACTTGGCCAACTGGCGCCCCATTTCACTCACTAACACAGACACAAAAATTTTTACTAAAATCATGGCCAACCGTCTAGGGGTTGTTGCCTCCGCTCTCATTTCCCCTGAACAATTTGGTTTCATCCCCAAAATGTCGATTTGGGACTATATTCACTCAGTAGCCAACATCTGTCAATCCACGGCTTCTGGAGCACTTGTGTTTTTAGACCAGCAGAAGGCCTACTATAGAGTCAACTGGGATTACCTCAGAGCCTGCCTCCACAAGTTCTGCCTCCCCTTTCGCTTCATTAATTGGGTGATGTTGCAAACGGAATCCGCATAATGTCTGTGCGTGGCCTTGGCTTCCTCACGGATGTAGTCCGCCCTCAAAAGGGCCTACGCCAAGGGGACCCTCTAAGCTCACTCTTGTATAACTTCAGCCTTGACTCACTTCTTCGAAATGTGAATGCCCTCCTTACTGTTGTCCATGTGCAAGGCCAAGCACCAGTCAATATGTTGGCATTTGCTGATGATTGTGTGGCTGGGGTGTCTAGCAATCATGATGCACGCACGCTTGAAGCTTCTATCCATGTTTACTCCAGGGTAATTAATGCTGCACTTAACGCTTCCAAAACCGAAATCATCCTCCTTGGTTGGTGTCAAACCCGCTGGGCCCCAGCGCCCCATTTCCTACCTGCCTCGTCAACTAGCTCACGGGATCACTTGCCCTGCCCAACCCCCTCCGCCCCACTCTTACTCCCCTTTGTGCCACTTCTACCATTGGCCCTGTCCGCCATTTGGGGTTGTGGCTGGAGGCAGGAGGGTACGCCTCAATGGTGATGGAAAACCATATCTAGACAACGTTACAAAACACATAGCTTCCCTCAAAGCCCGCCAAACCTCCCTTACAGGCAGGGTAGTTCTAGCCAACTTCATGCTCCTCTCTAAAGTTTGGTTTGGGGCCCACGCCATCGCTTTTTCCCTTTGTTTCTTCAAGTCATTATACGCCCTTCTACAAGGGTGGCTATGGTTAGGCCGCCCACCGCTGGTGCGCTTGGGTGTCATGTTTGGCCCTTGCCAGAGTGGTGGTATGGGCCTGCTCAACTTTGAGGCCCATGTTGCCAAAATCCTTTGCAACTGGATTGCTGCTGTCACCAGCCCTACGATCTCAGTCCAGCACTGGTCCCATGCAGCCTGCTAAAGTTCTCCCATGCCCTGGGCCTCAGCAATCCAACCCAGATCCACTCTCTGTTAAAGTACCTTGCCTCACACCCTTCTGCTGCGGGCCCACATGGGACGTCGCCCTACTTCAAAAGGATCCTCCTCTCCATGTGGAGCGCTGAGTGGAGAATATGCATCTGTGGGCACACCGCCCATAGGGGGCGTCCCTCACCTCAGCTCATCTAGTAGGTACAAGGACTTCCCATTCTGAACCGAGTGATACCCATGCGACCCCCTACCATGGCCAGGATGGACTACCTGGACATGGTGGACATCCCCTACTCCCTCAATACCCAGTTAGCCATTTGGAAGTATGCCCATCACCCTCTTCTGCAGCCGCATATTTATTCCCATGTGTGGTGCTGCTTGAGATGGGTATACCATACTGCTGAGCGTCTAACGCTTTGCACTCATCCTGCGTCATGTGTGGCCAGTATGGGACGCTGGTTCACCGCCTGGTTGAGTGCCCTCCATCAAAAGCAATATGGCGTGAGGTACAGCGTCTACTTCGCCAGGATCAGGCACAGCCCTTCAGCCTATCTCAGGACATGTTTTCTTTATCCAAAGTTTCCCCTCTTCCACCTTCCCTCCGTGCCTTGGTAGTAGCAATTACTATGTGGACTATCCATACAATTGTCTTAATTGTTATCTCAGGCTCCACTCCCACCCTCCAGGAAGCTTTATGCTGGTTCCAGTTGCACCTTGTGGACCACTTTCAAGCGTGGATGTTTGGGTAACACCCACCCCAACGCCGCCAGATGGTCTCATCCTGGTTCCCGGTTTGGTTCATCATTTCAGACCCCTTCCTACATATGTGCTTGATAGTGGTGCAAGACCCTGCACACATAACCCCCTTCCTTCTCTTAGTGTTCCCGCTGGCAATAGGAGATAGCATCAGCTTCTCTGGGGTGCCATCCTCTCACTGAAGTTCTTTTTGTTGTTTAGTGTCTTATCATAAGTGTCCATCCCCTGGTCAGCCTTCCCCAAATAAAATTAAAAATAAAAAATTTAATCAACCTAAAACCACCAAACACTTGGCAAAGCCCTTTAAGCTATTGAATTAACCAAAAATATAACTACTCAGCCATATTGATATACTGATCAACATTAAGACATAAAATTTCCATTTTTTACATATAAAAATTTTTCTTTTTATTAATATGAAAATGGCTTTACTAATTTAGAAATTTTCGCAGGCATATGCACACTAACTCACCAAAGATTTATTGCAATCATATGAATGGTATAGTATTGCATATGGCACAAACACAGAAACAATGAAAGAAAAAAAATCAATTTATATAGATAAATATATAACTTTAATTAAAATTAATATACCTTTGCAAAATAGACTATTACAGTACCCAAAATCATAAAGTATTTTTCTTCAAGCCTGGAGATTTCTGGTTTATTGCTTGTGAGATATAATGTCTCATATGTATAAGTACACACAATGAAAGCTATAAATCTTTATAGCTTTATGTTTTATTGACAGCGCGTTTCACCCAGCGCTGCTTGTGGGTTTAAAATTTACCAGATGATACTAATTCATAAATTTTTTTATTAATAGACGGTCATAAATAAGTATGTAAATTACTTTTATAAAATTGTTATAAAACCACTAACTATTCAGCAAAACCAATTGAACCTATCAAATTGACTAAACATCACTCACTTTCCTGAAACTATTGAGCTCATTGAATCAACCAAAGGCTATCAATCACTCAATTAAAACCAATCAAAAACAACAAACTGCCTAAAACATTTATCACTCAGCCAAACCAAAATTAAAAATTAATTTACTAAAACATCAACCATTAAGCTAAAACAAATTAAAACTATCAAATTTACTAAACCATTAACTACTAAGCTAAATCCAATTAAAAATATAACATTTTCTAAAACATTAGCCACTAATTCAAAACTAATTATTGAACTTATAAAACAAAAACTAAAACTTCCAACTGCTTACCAAAACCTATGAACCTATCAAACTTATTAAATAACTAGCTAATTTACACAGCGTTGCTTGGGTACACAATTTACTTTTATAGTCCCATACATATTTTTAAAAAAGTTGTTGCTAAAGCCAGATGCAAAAATAGATTATTTTTATATGCTATTTTTAAATCTAAACAATTTCAATGTAGCTTGAATATGCTTTTCTTTCCCATAATGATCACATTAGTTACAAAGATTTAATTCAAATAGTAAATTTGATAATTATAAAGAGAGATGGGCTGACATTAATAAAAAATATTGGGCGAAAGTCATATCAGATGATGCGCAGAACGGTGCACCAGAGGGCAAGAAACGCCCTGGGGGTGGGACCAGGAACTAGCGCCGCTAAGAAACCATAAACCCAGACACTGTCCAAGTTTGTGGTATTTACAACCAAACAAATTGCATACCTCAAGATCCAATATTCTCAACCCCTCTCACAGGTAGAGCACAGGATTCAACTTTGCCTAGGGTCAATTCTCCAACCTTATGGGAGAAAGCGGGCGAGGCACAGGCCCCCCAATTCACTCATGCAGTGTACACAACCACCCATACAATCCACTGAAGCTGTATTGACACGGATTTAAAAAAGAAAAAGATCCAGAGGATACTGCATAAATCTGCATTAAAATTGCCCTCCCCAAAAGGAAAACAAATTGTGTGCACCATGCACATCAGATGGAACAAAGCAAAAACTTTGTTAATCTCTTTTGACTTGCTCTCAACCAACCTCCCCTGCAAAATAATTGAGAAAGAGCTCTGAGCTGGACTTGCCAACTATGGCGAGAATAATAATTTGAACTGCAGCAGTTCCACCTTATGCCAAACCTGTGCACAGGTAAGGCAATAGCCATGATCAACCCGCTCCCTGAGGTGGTTGAGGACCTCACAAAGATACTGCACATGGCGGTGTTCAACCTCCCAGATGGGGTGTCTCAAAGGTGCTCCCTGTTACACTGGAAATTGCACAGGCTGATTTGCAATCACTGCAGCGCCTTGGGGCACAAGATGCACGCTTTTCCTGTTAAGGAGGGCCTAATGGCTCCTGACTTCTGTGATGACACCATGGATGAAGACAGAGAAGACTTTTCCAAAACCATTGACACCAACCACGCCTTCCTCTGGGTGGAGGATAGTCATTACATTCTCATAGACCCAGTATCTCCCAAAGTGCAAAAAATGGCACAGAAGGCCCGCAAACAGGCCGTGGCCATGGCAGCGTTGCTCGCAGCCTACTCTATCACCCCCAGCCAAACTCAAGAAGACATGGAAAAAATTAACTAAGACAATTAATCTGATCAGACAACCCAAGATGAAAAATTCTAGACAATTTGACTGAAACAACGTAACACCAATTAATTGAATTTAGCTTGACAATTCAGCTCCACCATTGGCAAACAGGTGGGACATACACAAATGTAAAAAATCTGCAACCTTGGAGAGCAATTAGCACACCACATCAATCCACCATTGTAAGTCTGGGGAGCGTCCCCTCTGCCTAGACCAGGTGGTGTTCCCATTCCCTACAAAAAGGGTCTAAAGTGAGCAGCTGTCCCTCTCGTCTCACAGGGCAATCTCACCCATGTGGTGGATGAGCGATGGGTAACTGATCTCCCTTTGAAGATTCTACCACATGTTCCCACAATTGACTCCGCCAAATAGTATGGTAAATTGAGAAAAATATGTGCCAAAATACTTAAAAGCTGCCACCCCAAGAGCCTAAATGTTCTTATGAAGTCGATGGGTATGAGCCCTTGAAATTAAGGTCTGGAAGCCCTAAACCCTCAGCAATGAAGCTTGACAGGCATGAAAATTCAGCAAATGTGGAATCAAGTGTTGAATTCTTGGCAAAACTCGCCAATGGCATTGGGCCATTGGGAAACTTTGTTATCAGTTTGAAACCTGGTTCTAAAACATTGAGGACAAAGCCCAACGAGCATGTATCTTTTAAGAAGAATGTGTCCAGTGTCAAATTTTGGTTTAACTCGCCAATGGCATCAGGTCATTGGGAAATGTTGTCGCTGATTTGAAATTTACAAAAAGACATTGGGGACAAAGCCTGACAATCAGGTACCTTCCAAGTCAAATGTGCTGATTGTTAAAACTTCAGCAGAACTCACTGAGGGCATTGGGTCATTGTTAAAAGTTGCTTATAGTCCAAAACCCTCCCCTCAAAACTTAGCATTATCATTTGATGCATCTCGCTTGGCCAAACAAACGCCAAAGTGACCAGGTGTGGGCAGGATGGGTGTCCCAAACCTGTCTCTGACCTTTTGGGACTGCCCCTATGTGGGGTGGTCTTGGGAGGTTCCTGTTGCTCATCAGGTGAGACTCCATCGTGATAACTGTCAGAAACGCAGTGAAACCGCTATTTGGGCATCTGAGGTCAAACTGACAACGACTCAACCCACCACCAACTCTTTAAATGTAAGTTCAAATTGTTTTTGTTTCCCCCCGCTTAAAGTTTCCCAGTTTTGGTCAAATTTTGAGAGCCCTAATACTCTCCTTTGCTAAGTTTTTCTCGAATCAATTGTCAATTTCAGGAGTTGTAACACACTGAGGAAATTGCTGGTCAATTTTCTTAATTTACCATTCATTAAAAATCTCCTAAGTTTCTGATATATTGATTTATTTCAATTTTTTAATTGTTAAACTCCCTATGGCACTAACAATGTGGCCTTCAAGCCCCATATTGGTTGGGCAATACCAGTCATGATAGTAACTATAGCTCCTAATGCAGTCAACTGGGTATATTGTGTAAGATATTTCTGGGAATTCAACCTAATTGTTGACGCCATCTGCCAACAGAATATCGGTAGCCTGTGGGTCCATATGTCTCCACTCCAGGCAAGGATTTGCCCCTCACCTCCATTTTCGTATCAAACTCTCCTGTGGAGGTTCCCAAGCTGCCAAATCCAATCGCACAACTCCTTACACCAAGACCCACTGGGTCTGGACTTGTGACAGCCTGGTTTCTTTCTAGGTTCCTTTTTACACTAGAAATTCAAAAGTACCCAATTGTCACACATCTTCCTGCACAAGTCAACGTCATTTGAGATTAAATACCTCTGGCATTCTGGCTTGCCTTTTGGGTGCTTTTGCATCCTGACTTTTAGGACAATATAAACTTTATCGGCTGTCTTCCAGACAACCATGAGACATGAGTGGAAGAGACCAACTCAAACCCACTCAATGGTAAGACCGCACAAAATCAGCAAAGGGTAAGGGATTGAACAACTGCACAAATGGGACAGGTTTAGTCACCTAGAGCCAATACCAGAAATGGTGTGAAGGGATAGGGCTGGATGGCTCTTTCAACTGCTCCCAAGGCGTTGTGGGCACCTCAGTGTTTATAAAGATGTTAAACACTGTGGGAGCCAGGGCTCAATAGTCACAAGCCAAAAATCTGGACTTCCTGCGGAAACCCCTGTAGATATCTTGGCCAGCCCAGAAACCCACTGTCTTCAGGAGGAAGAGGGATCCTGGTCAGCCAGGGTTCACCATCCCAATTTGTATGGACGTCCCACTGTGGGGTGGTCATCCATAATCATAAAAAATTAAAAAATTATTAACTCAATCTCCTATCTACACTGCTGCATCCTGGTAGTAACGACCTCATGCTAGGATGACACAATCTTGATAGCATGCATCTACACACCATGAACTACAGCTAAGAGAAAGCAATTTCTCAAGACCATCCCAACAATCGCCCTCCCACCAGACACTATTCCACTGGGGGACTTCAACTGCTGAGATGACCACAACATGGACTGTTGGCCTAAACACAGGGGTTACCTTTGGGGCACATCGAATTCCGTGCAATGAAGGCTTCCCTCAGCTTATATGATGCCTTCCCCCCAGGTCACCACTCCTATCCCACATGACTCGCCTAACGTACAAAAGAGAAAACTCATCTCAGTGAACCGCATTGACTTCATCCTCGCCCCAAAATCCCACCATTTGACCATCTCCAACTTCTCAACTAAAAAGATAAACTTCTCCAACCACTGGCTCATTATGGGGCATCTTTCACCAAATCGCACTCCTGCACAGGCGTCAAACTGGAGGAAGCTACACCCAAAAAGCATAAAATTGCTCAAACTATCTGACTGGGTTGAAAACAAGACCATGAACCTCTAATTTGCAACTCCATTTATATTGGTCCTCGTTGCAACCTGTGTAAATTTCAAAGCTGTACTAATAAATAAAACTTGCCATTTTTTTTAGTACTAGATGGTCCCATAAAACTTGCCATCTTACCTCATGTAATTACACCGCCAACATGGCCACAATCAGGCGCCCCTTGGAGAAACTGGACCACCTTAATCACAAACCCTGAAGTCCGGCTACAGCCCTAAATGGAGGCGTAAATGGGTGGAAATATTTGCCCGCCTAAGCACCCTAATCGAACACCAGCACAGAATCAAAGTTTTGAGAAAAGGTAAGTTCATAAAGGGAGGAGAAACCTGCTCCCCATACTTTTTCTGCAAATTTCACTCCCGCAGCAACCAGCCCACATGCACACAGGTCCACAAAGGTGAAGAAACCGTGGCAACTGAAACAGCGGAGGTCTAAGCAGAAGTACACTACTACTAAACCAGACTATATTATGACACTCCAACCTATCCCAAAAAATTAAAACTTTTATACACAACTCTGGAATACAAAGCACTCCGCCAGACTACAACCTATTAAATTTAATCACACAGGAGGAGCTCTGGGACACATTCTGCGGTGCTCCTCATGAGAAATTCCAGGAGTCTGATTGGATACCCTACGAATTCTACAAAAAATACCTAAAACAAATCTCCCCCTCCTCTTAAAATCAATGAACCAGTGCTTGCTGGAGACCCGCCTCATACCAAGTGGGCAGGACTCCTATGTCATAACCCTGTTTAAAAAGGGCGACAAACTGGACCTTGCCAACTGGCGTCCAATTGCACTCTCTAACACTGATAAAAACTATTAACCAATATTTTAGCAACTAGACAAAGCAACATAGCCTCCAAAATTCTGTCACCCAAACAGTCTGGGTTCATACCAGAGCGTTCTTTCTGGACCAATATACACTTCGTCACCAACATCTGACAGTCCAGAGAAACTGGAGCCCTGGTATTCCTAGACCAGGAGAAGGCATATGACCATGTTAGCTGGCCATACCTAAAGGAATGCCTGAGCGCCTTCAGACTCCCACCCAGATTCATAGACTGTACAAAGCTCCTAACAAAGTCCATATCCATGGCTGTCTGCAGCCCTGGCTTTCTTACTGACACAATCACACCATGCAGAGGGCTCAAGCAAGGGGACCTCTCAGCCCGCTGCTATATAACTTCAACATAGATCCACTCCTTTGCGTCGCTGACTAACGCCTCTGGGGAATCAATTCACAAGGCAAACCAACGATCAAGATACTATCCTTTGCAGATGACTGCGAAACAGGCATATCTAGTAAAAAAGATTCACGGCAGTTGTAACGCACCCTGGAGGATTATTCCATTGTGAGAAACGCATTGATTAACAAAAAGAAAAAGGGATCATCCTTTTGGGCAGCCACTAAAACAACTGGACCATGACACCTGAGCCCCACAGATCCTCACAAAGAAACAACCCAATCATCATGCCTTTTGCATCACCCCCTTGGCCAACCCTAGTCGCCACCTTTGGGATGTGGTTGGAAACAAGGGGTATTCCAATGAAACAATTGAGAACAACTTACTACAGCGGATGTTTCATTGCATCACCTCCCTTAAGGGAAGATTGCCAGGACTAAAGGGGTAAGTAACGGTTGGCAATTCACTCACTCTTTCAATGCTGTGGATCCACGCCCTTAAAATCTCCTTATCACCCTCGTTTATATCCTCAGCCCGCAACCTAATCCAAATATGGCTGTGACCTGGATCACAGCCACCTTTACAGTGGAAACGCACTTTGGCCTGCGCTCCAGAGGTGACATTGGCCTAATAGACTTTGAAGACCACTTTAACTGCATACTGGGCACCTGGATATAGGAAGACGTAGCCCCAGACCTCCACATCAACACTGGTCTAAAGTGGCGAGGGCCAATTTCGCACAGGCGCTCAAACTATCCAACCTCCACAACCTTTCTAGTTTGCTCACATACCTCACAAACCATCCTAATTCAGCAGGCCCACATGGAACCCCCTCAACACAAACGCCTTCTCTTCGCCATTCGGCACATAGGATGGACAGTCACTATCACAGGCACTAGTCAGGGAAGGTGAAAGACCAGAGTAAGATTCACTCTAAGGAAACTGAACAACCACCCCCAGAGGATACACACGACATGGCCACTTCCATTACAAGAATTGACTACTTGGATATCTTGGATATCCCCTATGACATCATGACAGAAAGACAATATGGAGGCTCACACATCATCCACTCCTCCTGCCAAAAGTAAGAGCAAACACCTGGCGCTGCTTCAGACAAACCTACAGGACAGAGGACCGCTCCAAATCTCTTTATGCAATATGCGCAGTGTGTGGAGGAGATGGCACCCTACACCACCGCCTTAAAGCATGCCCGCGGCATCTAGAGCCATATGGTGCAAAGTTGCACATCTGCTTAAAACCCACAACAACCAGGAGCTATCAATCTCTAGAAGCCATCTTGCCCTCCAACTTAAATATCAAATACCACCCACGCTCCGCTCCCTTATAATTACCATCACACTGTGGATGATCCACACAATAGCGCTGGATGCCTTCAGGGAACTGTGTTGACCATCCACAGGACAATCAGCAGATTTCACCTACACCTACTGGAACACTTCCAAGCCTGGCTATATGGATACATGAAGCTGAAGCAACAAAAACTCGTTGACTCATGGTTCCCAGTCTTTTTTCTACATGCAAACCCCTTCCTTCACACATGCTTAATCATAGGAGAAGCCCCTTGGAATAGGGTATCAAGCCCCTTTACACCTGGTGGTACCGGCTGGCAACAGGGGTAACTTGTCTACTATAGGGTGCCTAAATCTCGCTCTTACTTCACCTTCCTCATCTCCCATTCCAAATAGTTCATACCAGAAGTCCCCAACCACTGGTCAGCATACCCCAATTAGAATAAAAAAATTAGCTTGAAAACTAAATTAGTTATCACAATTGTTTGGTATAAAGCATTGCAACAGTTTTAAATGTTTATATTTTTATTCTGTCTAAGATAGTATATAGATTTAAAAAGATATACATCTGAAACTTATACAAAGGCATCAAAAACAATGACTTAAAAAATATAAAAATTAGCCAATTTACCAGCTTCATTTGGGTTTATATTTTATCAGATGTTTTTAATCAATTATTTCAGTTATAATACGGGTAGATGGCCATCAATAAGGTCAAAAACCATTAAACCTATTGATTTTTCCAAACTTAAAATACTTGTCCAAAATTAGTTAAATCTACCTTACTATCAAATCATCAGCCATTTAACTAAAATCAATTTTAACTATCAAACTAAAAAAATCTCAATCACTGTAAGAAATAATGGAATTAAGCTAGATAAATAAAGTTTAAACACTGAATAATTTGCAATCCACCCAAGGGGGTTCTGCCACCATGAAAGCTACCAAAATTTTAACAAGTGATGAACTACAAGATGAGCAGCTAAAAGCTCAAATCTCTCCTGAATTGACCAGACTAGTCAATAAAGATCTTGCCAGTTAGAGATCGTCGTAACCTGCTTTGTATATCAGAAAAATAGTGTCTTCTGGAATTCATACCTTCTACAGTATTGTTTCAGAAATTTCCATACCCTATTCAATCCTGGACCTCAACTAAATCTATAAATGCCCCCAAATCTTAATATAAAGATCATTTTTGTTCATATCTATAAAGTTTGCATAGATTTTGCTAGAAAATTAGCCTGTTCAACGTAACAGAAATTTTCCTTTACAAGGCTTATTTATCAAGAGATTTCCTAGAGACCCAAAGTCTCTTGGGGGATTCTACTGGGGCTTTTTAACAACAAATAATCGTTTAGCCTTCAAAGGAACCACTTTTTTAATTTTAGTAAAAACTTAACATTGGTACTTTCTGAAAGGACACTTATGAGGCTACCTGATGAAGATCTATCTACACGAAATAAGCCCAACAACCAAGGTCTACCAAGATGGAGGAGAATATGAACTTTCTAAGTGGACCATCCTGTGCTGAAAATCATGAAGCCCAAATTATAGCCCTTGAGCAACAGCTGCTAAAGGTGACTTGAGTAGCGTGGATAAATATTGAAGGGAACTATTTTGCCAAGGATCTAACTCTGACATTGTACAGCAAAGTCTTTTCTTTGTCAGCCAAAATAGAGAGACAATCTATCAAAATTGAAAATCTCTGACAACTTCTAGATAAAAAAGCCACACTCAGTTGTATCAAGTCTTTCTGCATCACTCTTCAGGATGATATGGATGACTTCTTCTGTCAGGTTGATAAGGCTATCCCTAAAACTGACCTAAGAACCATGGAGTAAACTGTTTATAAATTATTCACTTCCTCCAGATATCCATGTTATCCATGAACCTGTTGTATATTTTAAACCTACCTTTAAAAAATAAGTGCCTGGGATCAAACTCATCAAGTCCTATCTCTATGTGTATGAAAGTTCAATGAAACACATTATGGATAACCATAAGTGCCAGGACATAAAAAATTGTATTGATAGCAAGGACTGAGAAATTATGATGTCATACCTCAAAGAGTATGCTACTTGTGTGGAGCTAAGGGATGCTTTAAAAAAATTAGGAGTAACTTATCCTGTCTAATCATAAGCAGGCGTTCATGTGGATCCACCCTAAACGCGGCAAAATAAGTATCAAGTTAAGTTAGCAGTTTTATCATGAAGATCAGCCCTCATACCCTATAATCAAGTTAACTTAGGTAATGCCATCGCCACTGTCCTCTCCAAAGTTTACATAGTGCGACCCTCATGCTAAACTTTCATGATGTAAAAAGTTATTCAAGTCCATTCTAGATACTAAAGAATCCATCATGTAATTGCCTGAGCCAGAGGTGCATCAAACACCTAATAAGAGGAACCAGCCTCACATTTATGCAGTGGGATAATTCCAAAGATAAACCCTGACGTGAACCTTTCTCCTATTGCAGGTTCTTTGGGCATCAGGCGGCTATCAGTTGAAAGAAAAAGGCCAATGAGGAGAGGAAAACAAAGACAGCTTAGGGGGCAAGGAACCCTCTGCTAACTGTGAACTCATTAGTAAAATTACTGCACATGTTTAAGCTTGTTGTAAAAATAAAGAGGAGACTAGTTATATGGCGACAACTAGTAAGTTGTGGTTTCTTCAAAAGTGGCTTAATCCCACTCTGGTTTACTATAACTCTAGGAGTTATTAAGGGAATTCTATTCTTTCAACTCTTCAATTTATAAGTAAAATTATAAATATTTTACAATTGAATTTTCTCTGAAATAAATACTAGGGGTTTTTATAGGTTAAAAGGTGAACAACTTACCAGCTGAGCTCACTGAGGATTAATTAATTATCCTCCACAAAATTTAACACTTAAAATTAACTTCTGAACATATTGGGTTCCATCTCCTTGATTAATCCCCTGCATAGCAATTTTTATGGTTTGGCAGGCATCTACTAGAGTTTGTAACCAGACACTGTTTTTATAGGGACAGTATTGCCAGGTTGCACCTACAAACTTCTGCTAGAATAAGAGTTAAATGATCTTTGGTGGATTCATTAATGACCCTAACCATTCAAGCTGAAACCTAAACAATTCATAATATAATCTGAATATTGGCTATTAAGCTCTCATTAAATTACTCATTGACATTGTTGAAGATGCTCCAAATAATCCCTCCCTCGGGTTGGGACCATCTAGTACTAAAAAAAAAAAGATGCTCCAAATAAAACACTAGTTGTAATCAATCATTGAATTTACATCCTGTTGGGGTTTTTTCCCACCTTTCCAGCTTCCTAGGTTACCTGCTGGATTGCTTGGGGATAAGTCTCGCTAGCAAATGAATGGGATATCAGTTGACCTCAATTTCAGGTTAATAATGTTTGGGAATTTCTTGGGTAATTAACCAGTTTCAAAATTCGTCAGGGATCTGGGTGAGTGTTTAAGATCTCGTCAGAAAGTATTGCTGACAAAATTGGGGCATCAGATAGTTGATCACTGATTAACTGTCAGGTGTACCGATTAGGATCAGTCAGGTTTCATCACCAACTAATTGGGAAATTAATTAGCAGTTGTGAGGCGAGTGATGCCGCCTGCAACTAATGAATCAATCAGTTAGTCTGTGACTTGCCATAATGGGTAAAGAGTCCCATTACTTAAGCAGAGCGCTAGCCAAATATGGATGGTTCACTGTGATCAAGAGGGAAACGTTGGGGACATTTTTTGGGCTCTTTCTGTTTCATTTCTCTAGGATTTCTGATGGAGGAATCCTTAATCTGATGGAGAAGACCATCACTGGTAGAGATGTCATAGGGAAGTTCAACGGAAACAGCTGCCATTTCATAGCTGAGGCGCCAACTGAGGAGTTGAGCGCCAAATTCCCTCTATAAATTCCCTAGCATTTTATATTATAAAAAAATTGAACCTTCCATTTGGGATATAAGCTCTCTTCATCTACAGTTAATTATATTTGTGGTAATCAATAATTGTAGACACTTTTGTGTGTATAAAGAGTAAGGATCAGATATCCTTAGAAGAGAAGCAGACCTTAGATGTGAATCTACTCAAACTCAGCGTGATGAGAAAAAGGCCAGGAATTTCTGAATCTGAGAGTAATTAAGTTTCAGCTGGAACAGGGAAAAGTACTTATAGTTATAATAATCAGTGTATTAATACAGGTCTAGTGTTGGACCATATCAGGCTTATATATTCAACTATGGATAATAGTTGTCATATTTGTTAAGATTTTGATATGACTGGATGATAAGCACATATTTGGAGGATTTTATAATACGCTGAAGGGGATCCAAACTTGGATAGTAAATTTGGCAAATAGAGTGAATTTCGCCAGAGCTTCAGTGATGAGGCAAAACCTTAAAATCGTTGGTAATTAAGTTTACTAAGAAGATGGGCTGGAATCAACTGAGACGATTGCAGATTAATAGTTGCATGAGAGAATGTAGGAGGAGGTCCTTTTGGATGAGAGAAGGGAGGGAAGGATAAAACGGAAGTAGCTGTTAAGTTAATATTAAATAAAGTGGTATCATCGGGGCAATAGCTCCTTATTTTAAGTACTTGATTATTATTATTTATCAAAGTATAAGCAATCGTCATAACACCCATCCATTGCTCAGTGGGTTTTCACCTGTGCAACTAGCTCGGCGAAATCAGCCATAACCGCCAAAAGTTAACAGTGGTGCTCACTACAGGGTGCCCATTGGTCAACACTTGAGATTTTATATTCACAAAATCCATGGAACAACAGCTCACCTCAACGGGGTACTACCCCAGTTTATTGAGTTATCACAATACGCGGAATTGAAGCTTGCCTTGTATACCCTACTTCAGGATCAAATAATGCTTTTCTAAGAGAATTAAAATATAAAAGATCATCTTGCTAAGGCCTTTCACCAACTGCACTTGAGGGGTGTTCTACCATCCAACTTGACGACCAATTGGGCAACACTACAGAGCGGCTATACTGTGCAGAGCTTAAATGGAATAGCTGTGTTGGGGAGGAAGGGGTCTGCATTGACAAGCTTCCCCCTTCTAACCACGACAGAAATATACCTGGATTCTTTAAGTGGTTTGAATTTGCAGTGGAAGGGGCTTCCAACTGGTGGAAAGCTAAACTGTTGTTATCAGCGTTGGACTTTGTGAGCGCCAACCAGGTCACATGTTACCTTAGGAGTAGTACTGTAACCTATCAAGAGGTGAAGGAGACCATGTCCGCCTGTTTGGGGGTGTAACAAAAATGTCTCAGTGAAAAGCAGAGTTTTTGATAATATCTTTTCAATTTAATGAGTCCTTGGTGGAGTTTGAATATCGGTTCACAGCTGAGGATCATGTGTTGTTGGGAGCGGATATCTTAACTAACGAGGAAGTGGGCATAGCAATGACGGCGGCTGTTAAGCCATATCAAGACCTGTATAATGCTATTTCCTACATTTATCAAGACAGAATAGAGTTAATAAAAATTGTAAGTCATTTATGCCATTTATCTGTCACCTTTAGTGCTCCCAATGTGGATCAGAAAGCCCTCGCACCTGTTACTAAATCCCTGTCAGGAAATGGACAATAATGACTTGGTTATAATCCGTTGGGTAATACTTGTCCACTTAATACGTTGGTGGTCCTTCCCGTCCCCACTATTATCAACTAGCTCCTCCTTGGCAAAATTATGATCCATCATTTACTTTTCGTCCCAAACCTTTGTGTGTGATATAGAGATGAGGGCTGTTTACCAATGCTTGTTTCTCATGCGGCCAAAGAGGCCATTATGCAGCTAGTGCCTGGGCAGACTGAATGATCATGCAGTACTGGCTTCCTTAATCAAACGGGGAAAAGGATAAGCGGAGTAAAGCTGGGACGCTCTACTTCCACTAATTCAAATTTACTTGTCCCTAAGGATCCCCTGAGTCACTTTGTGTTGGCCCTGTGTATCGTCCTAATGATTAATGTATCAACAAATTCCCTACAATACCTTGGCTTACAACTGAGAGAGAGACTCAAATATTGTAGACTCAGAGTTCCACTGAAAGGTGCAGAAGCCATAAGCCTGGAAAATCCTTGAGTGGAATGGTACAGCTGAAGGTGGACCATTAACAAATTTCGCAACCCTAGCAAGGGTAAGCGTGGCCATCCAAGTAGAGACTATTGCCCAGGAGTATCCTCATGTGGGCGCCAGTATTATCACTTTTCTGTACAACAAGAATCCCTTGGATATCCCCCCTTGGGTTGGGACCATCTAGTACTAAAAAAAGAATCCCTTGGATGTGCATGAATTTAACACCAAGTGCTCAGATTATTTCAGAGTTTACATACTGTAATATTTTCATTCAGAATACAAAGAATCTGGGTGATTATAGATACTGGCGCTCCAGTCATTATAATATCCACTAAGGTAGTGGCTAAGATTCCGCTGAAGCCTGATGTGGAACATTGAGTAGCATATGAGACCGTGGGGGGCACAGAGCACTGTGTCAGAGGGCGCATATAGCACGTTGCCTTTGAGGTTCAGGTCAGTCAGTTCATCCACTCCAGCTGTGGTTTTGCCTATATAAGTATGACATGTTGAATTGCACTGCATTCATGCAGCAATTTGGAGCTGTAGTCAATACAGCGAAAGAAACCCTTAGTATCCTAGGACAACAAATCTCCATTTACTTTACCTCCGGCGGAGTCCCTAAAGACCCAATTCACTCAAGTCAGATCAATCTAGCGTATAACAATGGGGTAATTTCTGTGCAATATTGGCAGACAAAGCGGAGGACCAGATCCCTTACTAGCCAAATTTATGAGCACATCAGTATTTTGCTACATGTGGCGAGCTCGTTAAGCATACCTTCTGGGTATCAGGTCATAATAGGGACCAAGCCCAAATTAAATGTCCATGAGGGCTATATAAGGAAATTGTGGGGCCCTGTTAGCAATCGCTGCTAAAATCCAATGTGCCTCCGAGGCTACTGTTACCAGGACATGGGGAAGTGAAAGTATTTCTAGAGAACCTACAGAAGTAGTCTATTATGGTCCAAAAGCACCAAGTGGTGGCTTATTTAAAATTGACTCCTATTGCTGAAGTCCGCCATAATCACAATTTTGGGTCTTGAGAGCCTCAGCCTGCCTGTAAAAACTGTATTTGGCGTAATGACTGTGGTTCCACGTGAGGTTCTAACTGGGCTATCAGATTAACAGAATTATAGGGAGATGGCTTTTTTTAAAATACCGAGATATTTTTGCTTCTGAAAACCACAATTTGGGATGTTCACATGGGGTGGTGCATCAAGTAGACACGGGAGACCACCCTCACATTTGGTCATGGCCCATCTGGCGCTCCAAGATGTTGGAGGATTAGTCTCCAATGAGTTAGAAAAGTTGATTGAGCAGGAGATGTTAAAGCCGTTCAAGAGTCCATGGGCATCCCCAGTGCTCATTGTTAAAAAAATGGCACAAACTGAGTAGTCATTGACTACTGGAAGCTTAATAGTGGCTTAAGAAGGATTTCTATCCTCTCCCACAGATTGAAGTCACTTTAGATCAGTTAGTAGGCGCTAACTACTTCTCCCCATAGACTTGTTATTGGGGTACTGGCAGATTGAGTTGCCAGCGGCAGAACGTGAGAAATGCGCCATAATCACTTTAGAGGGGTTGTTCCAACCCACGCGTATGCCTCAAGGGTTGTGCAACGCCCCAGCTACGTTCCAGCATGTTATGGATACAATCTTGGGCGACCTGAAGATGTCCTGCGTTCTAGTTTACCTTAATGATATCAACGTGTTCTTGCGGACGTTCACAGAGCATCTTGACCACTTAGAACAAGTGTTCCGCCAACTTGCTGCTGCTAACATCAAGATTAAGCCTCATAAATGCCTTTCTTTTCTAGGAGCAATCGGAAAGCCTTGTATTTGTAGTGGACTCAAAAGGGATTAAACTGCAGCCAGTGAAGGTGAAAGCTATATGTAAATGACTCAGCTGGGCAACAAGCGAGATATCCTAGTGTTTTTGGGGATGGTCTGTTACTACTGGAGGTTCATTCCAAACTTCAGCTGTATTGTGGCACCGCTCTTTGAGTTATTAAAGAAGAATGCCACCTTTGACTGGATGGAACGATGTCAGAATGCCTTTTATGTCCTGCGGACTGCATTGGATAGTGCGCCTAATTTGCAATATCCTAATTTCAATAAGGAATTTATTGTACAGACGGATGCTTCCATTTCCTCCGCAGGGGCTATGCTGTCCCAAAAAAATGATGAAGGGGTTGAGCGCCCTGTTGCACTTTGCAGTCAAATCCTGAATTTTTATTAACGTAATTACTTCATGACTGAGCAGGAGTGCTTGGCGGTGATATATGCTTATAAACAGTTCTGGGTATACATCCATGGGGTAAAATTTAAAGTGACAACCGATCATGCCTCCTTGCATTGGCTGCAGAATCTTTGGGAACTGGAAGGACAGCTCACGCAATGGGCCCTGAAGCTCCAAGCGTATGACTTTGAAAACATACACCGGCCAGGGGTGTAGCATTAGAATGCGTACTGTCTCTTGTGATTACCAACAGTTGCCATTATGGCGGATTTGGTGACATCATGTATGAGAAGATGATTATGAGAAAATATCATGATGAGCCACCACAGGTAAAAAAAGTTATAGATGGGCTTAGATGGGATACATTCTTGCACGTTGGGGAATTATATTAGCATATTGGAGAATTGACACTGAGCTTCCTGAAACCCTCCTCCAGGCCAGCAATTATCTTGGATGCACATAGGGTGGTAGGTCATGGAGGGTTGCTGAAAACGCTGGAGTTCTTGTGAACCCTTTACTATTTGGAGAGCATGCACTACAATGTGCTTGAGACAGTTGCTTGTTGTCATCAGTGCCAAGTGGAGAAACCTTTCCACAAGAAGACCACCTACCAGCTGGTTAAGACTCGTTTTATGTCATACTGTTTTTCTTGATGTGGTGGGCCTTTTCCAACTGGTGAAAACCGCTTTAAGTATATAATAGTAACAAAATTGATCATTTGAAAAGATTGGTGGAATCAAGGGTGATCAATGACTTGGGGGCTGTCACCACCGCCAAGTTTATCATGGAGTGTGTCATACAGCAACATGGATGTCTGCAGTTTATCCTCATGGATAACAGAACCAATTTCACGTCGCATATTCTGCCCAAGTTGAATGAACTGATGGCAACTTGCAGGGTCTTGGCTGCATCTACCACCATGAATATAATGGAATGGTGGAACGGGTCAACGAAACATTGGTGAACATTTTTTGCAAGCTGGTAAAGGATTGGCCCTTTGAATGTAGTACCCTCCTGTCCAATGCCATCTTTGCCTATAGTATCAGCTACCACACACCAATGGGCAAGAGTCCTTTCTAATTGCTTTTGTTGAATTTAGGTGGGATAGATGCTTGCTGGTGCCTTTATTCCCTAAATTCCAACAAGCCAATTCAGAAAATTGCTTTACCACTTATAAAAAATAACTAATTACTAATAAAAACTAAGAGGTTGGTTTTTTATATGTTTTTATTTGTTGCGGCGATGGGGTAAATAGAGAACCAACTTAATAAATCGATGCTAATATTTATGTATTGAGGCTCAATGTTCAGATTGCTTAGTATCATCTGAATTAGGGAGTATTGAATTAACCTATCAGTTCAGTCAAGACTCGCCTCACTTCAATGTGAGGGCAGATGGGGAATTGACAACCGGGACAATGAACCTGTGAGGAAGGGATTATATGAATTTAGTTTAATCAGAAGGTGGGAAAATTATAACCTTTCTGGACCCCTTATGAACCTATAAAAAGGGCCAGTCTCCGTGGGGCATATTGTACTAAACTTTATGTGGCCTGGGGAGGAGCCTCCAATGGACTCCCAGATTCAGCCAATGATTCTGGACAATTTGACCGCCCAAACTCGTGGTATTTGGCCGCTTATTATTATAAATTTATTGCCCCAATTCATAAAAAGGTTCCACCAAGGATTGGCCGGGGCCTTTTGGCCAATTTCAAAAAATCAAAATCCGAATCACTCTTAATACAGCATCAGTTTTGTAATTGTCTGAAATCACACCCTTAAAGAGTGTTTGGGGGAGAATAAGGCCACAAGAATCAATCATGACCTCAGTTGCTAGTAACTCCTGTAGCAAGGGATTTGATGGAGTACTACCCCTCTCTTGTAAGTGACTACAAAAGGTCCTTCACAAATAGACCCAAGTTTCTCCAATCTGGGGTGATACAATTGTGGTAGTAAAGCTCCAAGTCAGATACTTGGAGGAAGGAAGGAAGGAAAGAAGAAAGGGGGCCAGAGCTCATTAGTGGCTAGGTTCTCTTTAGTGACGGTTTTTGCTAAATTGGTCATCGCCTCAGACTGTAACTAAATGATGTGCTAGGCTAAATTCTTCATGTCTTGCTTAGGGTCAGCCCTATTAGTGAAAATGTCTTTGGCTAATAATGCTGGAACCCCATAATCCCATCCATATAATACATGGAATGAAGAATCTTAAGGATCCGGTGATAACTGATCTGGTAGGCCATGAGGGCACTTGGTAAGTACAGATCCCAGTGAAGGGGGTCTGAAGTGGCCATTTTCAGTAATATTAAGACCAGGGTCCCATTGTCTCTTTCCAAGGTACCATTGGTCAAAGGGTTTTAGGGAGCAGAAAAGAGATGTTGCGTGCCCATGGAGGCAAGAAGCAAGGATCTTCACCACTTGGGAGGTGAAGTTTTTTACCATTATCACAGAGCAGAACTTAGCAACTGTCAAGCGAAGATATACTGGTGGAGGAAAGTGGCCATGGCTTTGCCTTCTAATCTGGGAGAACCACAGCCTCGAGCCATTTGGTAAAGTGATCAATCCCTACCAGGATATATTGATTGCCACCCATAGTTTGGGGTAGAGAGCCAACCACATCTAGGCTTTTGGTATGGAAGGGCTATTGAGGAGTGGTAGGTTGATATTGATACTTTGTCTTAAAGATGGATTGCTTTTTGCAAGTCATATAGGCGTCCAGGACTTCAATGATGGTCTCTATCATTCCCTCCCAGTAGTAGCGTTCTTTCACCCGTTCATAGATTTTCCGCACTCCACTATGCCCTAGGATGGCATGAAACTCCATAATGACAGGTAATCGCTCAGATGGTCGGTAGTGTAACCAGTTCACCCCTACTTTCTTGTATAGTTTCCCATTATTTACCTTAGTGTTATGGGAGTTTTGAGCTAGTATCTTCTGTACAGGTTCATCCTCATCCTCCCAACTATCAGGGGTCATTAAGAGGCCATGTAGCCGCTCTGCTTCACTATTATATAAGCGAAGGATGGGCAGCCAAGTCAACCCATTGACATTCATGTGGCTTGTCCCGCTCAGTACTCAATGTTTATAGCCTAGTGTTGGAACTTTAAAGCACAGCGAGCCAACCGCCCAGTAGATCTTTCATATTCTGTAAACACTTTAAAAGGCGTAGTCAGTAACCACTTTAAACGAGGTCCCATATAAGAAAGGGTGGTGATATCTAACAGCGAGCAAGACGGCCAGGCGCTCCTTCTCAGTGACGCTATAGTGACGTTCTGCATTAGAAAGCATCTTGCTGAAGTATGAGACTGTATGATCAACCCCATGCTCATCCAGTTGAGCCAAAATAGCTCCAACAGCATAGTCAAAGTCATCAGTAAACAGCATGAAGCGTTTAATATAGTCAGAGTGGCGTAGGATTGACCGTCGCTGCAGCAGCTTTTTCAGCATTTCAAAAGCAGCATGTTGTTCCGCTCCCCAATGGAAAGGGGTGTTTTAAGCTAAAAGGCGTACGAGGAACTCACTGAACAGAGCGAATTTGGGGATAAATTGATGGTAGTACCCCATCATGCCCAAGAAAAACCTGAATATTGCGGAGGGTTTTGGGTGCTGGCATTTTGGATTTCGCCTCAATCTTATCATGGAGAGGTTGGATCCCATCTGAGGAGATGGCGTGGCCCAAAAATTCCAACTTTTTCTGGAAGAATGTACATTTGGAGTGCTTCAGCTTAATGTCAAAGCCTGATGGCGTTAGAAAACTTCCTTTAAGTGTGAAAGGTGCTCATTGAACGTTTGGGAGAGGATGGTGATATTGTCAAGATAGACAATTATGCAAATAAGCTTCAGGTCCATCAAGATGTGGTCCATGGCTCACTGGAACTGGCGGGCGCATTAAACAACCCTTGCATTAGTCAGGTAGGTTGGAAGAAAACCTCGCTGCAGATAAGAGAACACTTTTCCTGTCTTGCGGAGAAAAGTCCATCAGCTAGTATCCGCTAGTTAAGTCCATGATAGAAAAGAACTTGGACCTAGAGAGTTGGGCCAGAGCGTCTTCAATTCGTGAGATTAGGTAGCTGTCCTACTTGATGAGGTTATTCAAATTGCGGTAGTCCATAACTACCTAATGCCCTCCATTCTTTTTTTTATAACAATAGTAGAGATGACCAAGGGGCTTTAAGAAGGCATTAGTAGCCCCGCGTCCAGTAACTTTTAAAGCAACATCCTCATTTTGAGCTCCTCAACCTTAGATTTCCAATAAGGCTTGGATATAATAGGCTTGGCATCACCAACATAAATGGTATGAGTCCAACCCTTCATATTCCCATAGTCAGTATCAGATTTGGAAAAAATATCACTATATGACTCCAATAAGGAAAGAACTTTATTAAGCTCAGAGGGATTTAGATCATCTGAAATTTGAACGTTGGGCAAAGTGCATATAATTTAATCAGTGGGTAATCCCATATCTAGCATCAACCCAATACAATGGACTTTTTGGATGTCCTCAATTGGAATCAGCAGGGCTTTACCAATCTCCTGATGCTTCTTTACAACCATGTCCTTGTTAGTGGATTCCCCAGAAGAAGATTATAGATCGCTGGTAAGCATGGTCTAGGATACTTGGCAACACCCAGAGTTTTAAAGGACTTATTATATCAATGCTTGTTAAATTCAAAAGGCAGTTGTGGGGGATTTGCTTAGTACTTTTAGTTTTTATCACTTTTTGTTCACCCGCTTTGACTACTACCTCCTCTGACGCATATAATGGGATGCCCTCTGAAACATCCATGGAGTCAGGCAGCTTTTTTTGATTCTTCCAGACGTGGTATAAATAAGAGTGAAGGTATAGGAAGGGTACTCAGCAACGCATGTGTATCCTTTTTCGTAGGATCATTGTTTTTAAAGACCAGAGGAACTTCATAATTTAAAAGGGAGAGGAATCCCTGTTTCATATCGATGATTCCGTCATACTCAATCATAAATTGAGTGACAATGAGTAGGTCATATGCATTATTGTTTAAAGCCACATTGGGGGCAGAAAGTAGGAGTTTCCTAATCCGTATGGATAGAGAAGAGTAGGCTTTAATAGCTCACGTGTTGTTGGGCCCCATAGTTCCAAACTCTTGTGAATAATCCAGGTCAGGTGCCAACTTAATTTTGTTGATGAGCTTTGAAGAGACCAGTTTACTGGAGCACCTGTATAAAGGATGGCTATAACTCACAACTTATTAATGACAGCATCTACCTTAGTTATTGAGCTACCAAAAGTTGGGGGAGGGCGACTACCTTCATCAAATGGAGAGAGATGTCAAGGCATTGAGCCATCGCAGGGTAATTATCTTTAATAGATTGGAGGGTATGAACCTGCTGGGTAGATCGGATCACCATACTAATAATCTGGACAACATCACTGGTGGTATTGATCACCTTTGAAAACCTCAACAACTGTTTGAGTTAGGATAGTCGTGGTATCATGGCTATATCATTTCTTCCAGGCCTCAATTATACGGAATCTACACTTTTATTGGGCTCCCAAGACATAATAGCCTGCATCTTACTACCCCCTTCAGACTTTTCATCAGAGGGATTGTCAATGCATCTCAACGAGTTACTAAGAGGGGGCTGAGAAACCTGCATGATCTCCTCACAGGGGAGGACTTTTGGCGCTCATCAAACCTTTTGACTTTTGAAGGGAGCATTGTAGCTGACTAACTTTTGGGGGAGGCGTTAAAAGTGTAATGGCTTTTCCTTTTGCTTTAGAAGGGATAGGTTTGGGTTGCCACATGGCCATAGGTTTTAGGTGAGGTACAGCTGGAGGAGATGCTGATGGGGATAGAGGTAGCGCCTTAGTAGGACATGACACTCCAGACACTTTTGAAGCCTTCTCTAAAGAAGGAGGGAGAAAGGTAAAGTGATAGCTAACTTCCAGTGGATCGTTGGAAGCAGAAGATGGAGGGGAGCGCTGCCCCATCACTTCTAGTATCATCTGCCTATCTTCACAGGGGGAGGAGCAGCTTATTGTGACAGCTTTACAGTAGCAGATTTCCAAATAGAGAAAGCCATAGTAGAGGCTGGAGAGGTTGTAGTAGATTCTTGCATTAAAACTCCTTGGGTAAGATCACGTTCTTAATATTCAGCCACTGCTAACAAGGACTCCTTGATATCCTGTATATTTTTGATGGAGCGCTTGACGCAGAGATATGCATCTCCAAAGAAGGATGAGATGCCAATCCAGACAAAACATCAGGAATAGCATTTTTGATGGGGAGCATTTTGGCCAATTACAGAGGTTGAGCTTCACTTTAGAATCGCTCAACAAAAAAGGGGATCAATTTTTCTCTTGCAGGCTAAGGCACAAAAGGCCTTTTTGTGGAGCCAAACTCCTCATTAAGCGCTTGCTTAACCTCCACCCAGGTGCTGAGGTTGTCCATGTTTGGAATCATGATTTATTGAGCTATACGACTCAAGCAGGGGAGGATGTACCTGAGTTTTTGTTGGTCAGTTGCCCCTTCCATCACCGATTCATAAACATACAGGAAGGAAGAAAAACTGCTATTACCAGGTGTAAACTTATCTCGAAGAGGGGGTTTATGGATGGTAGTGGAGTCCCCATAAAATCCTTGGGAAGAGTGCTGCTCAAGCCGTTTAAGGCGAGACAAAGCACTAGTTAGCTGTTGTTCTAAAGCAGCTATTTTTAATTCTGATGCAGTTGTCATATTTTAAAAAAAGATTTGTGGTGTACAAGTTCCCTTGTAATGAGCACCACTTGTGGGATTTTAGGTGGAATAGATTCTCGCTGGTGCCTTTATTCCCTAAAGGCCAACAATCTAATTCAGGGAATCACTTTACTACTTATAATAAAAATAAATAAATACTAATAAAAATTAAGAGGCTGGTTTTTATATGTTTTTTATTAGAAGCGGCGATGGGGTAAAGAGAGAACCAACTTGTTAAATCGATGCTAATATTTATGTATTGAGGCTCATAGTTCCAGATTGCTTAGTAACATACAAATTAGGGAATATTGAGATTTGACCTATCATATCAGTTAAGACTCACCTCGCTTCAATGTGAGGGAAGATGGGGAAGTGACAAATGGGGCTAACAAACTCGTGAGGAAGGGATTTAATGAATTTAGTCCAATCAGAAGGCGGGAAAATATTTTTACTTTTCTGGACCCCTTCTGAGCCTAAAAAGGGGCCAGTCTCCGTGGGGTAGATTGTACTAAACTATATGTGGCCTGGGGAGGAGCCTCCATGGACTCCCCAGATTCAGCTAACAATTTGAGGCAATTTGACCACCCAAACTTGAGGTTTTTGGCCATGTATTATTATTAAATTTATTTCCCCAATACAAAGGGTTCCACTGAGATTTGCCAGGGTCTTTTGGCAATTCATTAGAATTAAAACCCAATACACACTTAATACAGCATCAGACTTGTAATTGTCTGACAGCTCTATGGTAGACATCTGGCTTTGTCGCTTTGCTTTACTCCTGTTTGGAGTTACTGGCGGAGTAGAACTGCATTCTTATCTGACCAATTTAATGGACATGCTGATAAAATTACAAACAGAAGCTTATTTACCAGCTTAGCTAAGAAAATTTGTGACCAGGTGGTGAACTTAAGTAGACTTAGCAGACTCCCACAGCTAATTGTAGGAGATTATATCTTGTTCCACAACCAACATGGATTTGGACGGATGAACAAGATTGCTAACATCTGGACTGGATCATTTAAATTTTTGTGAAGACTGGTATCAATGCCTACACCATTAAGGAACCTGCGGGTGGTCAGATAATCAAAATAGTACACACAAAGTTCCTTTAGGCATACAAGCAATATGAGCTTATCATCCAGTCAAGGGGGGCTAATGTTGAGACTTTAATATGATTGGACAATAAGCACATATTCAGCGGATTGTATAACAATCTCTGAAGTAAGATTCGGAACTTGGATAGTCAATTTGGTGAATAGAGAATTCCGCTGGAGCCTCAATGATGAGGCAAACCCCTAAAATAGTTGGTAATAAAATGTTACTAAGCAGATGGGCTAGAATCAACAGAGACAATTGCAGATCAAGAGTTGCATGAGAGGATATAGGAGGAGGTCTTTTTGGGAAAAGAGAAGAGAGGGAAGAATAAAACTAAGGTATCCATTAAGTTAATAAATTATAATGTGGTATTATTAGAGCAATAGCTCCTTATTTTAGGTACTTGATTATTATTATTTATTGAGGATCATTGATCATCATATTGCTCATCTGTTGCTCAGTGGGTTTTCACCGTGCAATTAGCTTAGCGGAATCAGTCATAACCGCCAAAAGTTAACAATACTATTATTAATTGAATATCAATTACTATCAAACAACGCAAATTGTGCACATACTGACCATGTGCAGTTAATTTCTGGGAACTATTGGTCTTTAACAATTAAGGAATAGTCCGTATTTTAGCATTTGGTGCTCACTACATGGGGTAGTTGAGTAAGATATACAATCTAAGGTGTCATATAAGGAAGAGTTAAGAAAACTTTGGATGGAATTGGCAGCCATTAACAAGAACGCCTTGAATTCAGCCAATAATAGAGAATACGCTGCCTTGGAGGAGAGAGTCACTAAGATTGAGGAAGGATTAGAAGATGTTTTCAAATTTGGCAATGAGTTACTATTAAAAGTAAGTCATTAAAAAAGAAAGAGATTTAATCTGAGGGTTTTATTCTTGAAGACAGAATGCAAAGTGGATTGTGTTCAATTGCATTTACTCAGCTCAGACATGGAGCGTCTAGTGAAGCAAGTCAAATAACTGAAGACTCAGAGATGTGAATGTGAACCCTATGCAGCAATGATGCCAAAATAAAGGACCTCAAGAACTCCAATTGGGAAGTTGACAATTCCTAGAAATTTTCTAGCTGCATCTGCTGCCATTTTGGAGATGACTCCCGAGATCACTACTCAATTCAGTTGGGTAGCTGAGCCAAGAGTGGCGGCTAGAGAAATTTCAGAGAATTTTAAGCCATGCCAAAATACCCACTTAACATTGCGATAATGCTCCTACATTATTCAGATTGTTTGACGTGACTATGTTCAGGTATGGCGATAGATAAAAAGATTGGTTGGCATGAACTGTTTATATACAGACTGTCAAAAATTGGTGTTACCTCATCTAGAGGGAGACAGCTGGTCTTACTCAGAGGCTAAGGCCGCAATAATTAAGGAGTTTGAAACCCACGCAAATGTTGAAGTGCAAGTAAGAATTTATGTGGATATGATTCCATAAAGTTGAGATCTTAGCAAATTTTGCAGACTGATTCTACCAAAAATCACAGATTTTGGTCAGAAAAAGTATTGGATAAATTTTGATGTGTGGATTTCACTACAAGCAGCCCTTTGGCCTTATCACAATTTACATCAAATGATGTCTTTCATGTTAGCAACCAAAACATCCACCTTACAAATGGTGGATCACTTGAAGATACTAGGAGCCACGTTTGAGGCCCCTATTATAAGCTCTAAACTGAGTACATTTTGAAATTTGAATCCTACCAAGGTGACTGAAAACGCTAAGGAGTCAAACAATTTAACAGTGCTGAGAAACAAACATAATGAGCTTAAATGAACAGACAAGAGTAACAAACGCTGTCATCAGTGTGGAGGGAAGAGACACTTCTCTGCCAGTGCTTTAGCAAGAAGCCTAAGGAGCAAATCAACATAATCCAAGCAAAGGAGGCCAAACTCGCACAGGAGTCAGGAAAAGGGCCCACGGCCTAGATGGGGAACAGTCTAGAGCTGCATTTTAAACTGTTCCTCCAAAGATCCTAAATGAGTATATTGACATTAGTGATCTATTCATAAATGATTACGCACAGGACCAGCTTTATCAAGTGGTCAACTTAAATGTCAATGCGGCAACCAGAGCTGGACCAAAGGGGATCAACCCTTAATTAATCAAGGAGGTCACTTGCCCATATGCGCGCCAACTAGCAGACAAGTTTTGATCTTCTGATAATCCATATGATCTGGCTGAGGTCAAATTAGATGAGTCAAATCTGTCAATCCCCCTAAGCACAATTAAGGAATCATTTCCTAATCTGTCAGCACAAATAATTCACACCCTTGATTTGGCAAACAACGCTGCTATACACTCAGTAAATACCATTTTTGCAATACTATGAGTGTACATATATTGATATACTGATCAATTGAGTATGGGTGCAGATGATTATTGATAGTGGGGCGCCAATTAATATTGTCTCAACTAAACTGGTGAAGAAAATGAGAATCTTGCCTGATTTGGAACATAAGAAAGAATAGGGAACTTCCGGGTTGAATACAACCATCTCCTATGGAGAATATAGCGCTTTGCCACTTAGATTTGGATCCTTAGTGGTATCAGCCCCAGCAATAGCTTTGGCCAACTAAAACTACAATATTCTAATTGGGACCAAGATTCTAAGGAAATATAATATTTTATGTAACTTTAAAGGCAAATATATTGAACATAATGGGTCAGAAATTACCTATAGTTTTTCAGAGAGATAGGGAAACTCCACTTACCAGGAGAAACAATCTCATCAATCTGATCTACAATGATGGCATTATCCCAAATTGCTACTAATTAGTTGGATGAAAGCAAATATAAATGCCGATGGAAATCCTGGAAAATCGGGAATTCTGCCATGAACCAAGAATTTGAGGACCATACCGCTGGGATTGCAGATCACAGTCATATTGATTAACATTAGAGATACCTGAGTTGTTCTATATTGAGGTTAGTAGCTCCTGGAAGAAGTCCAGAGTAGAGCCATGGGTGGCTCTTGGAATAGTTATGCTAGGCCATGGAGAAATTCGAGTTCTCCTGGAAAATTTGATTGGAAACTGATAACTATTGAGAAGAATCAGATCCTTGCATTTGTCCATCTGATCCCAATGGCAGAATTGCGAAAATTTTATGATTTTAGGACCTTTGCTGAGATGGTATTGCCAGCAGTAGTGGCTGAGAGTATCAAATATTGGTCAATTGAGAGCAACTCGCTGATTTGATGAAAATACAGCAGGAGGAGATGCTCTAATAATTTGAAAAGTATTGGGAAATCTTCGCCCAGAATGATCATGATTTGGGGTGTACAAAGAATTTCATCTATAAAGTCAACAACGGGGAAATTTTCACCAATAAAAATGAGACCAATAAAATGGTCAAAAACCACTGAAGCAATAGTGGAAGAGGAAATCAGCAAACTAGTGAAGCATGGGTCCTGGTTTTGTCATTGAGTCCCTTGGCAAGCTCTATCCTGATTGTGAAGAAGAAGGATGGCTCTAATTGGGTAGAGATTGACTATAAGGAGCTGAACAATAAAATAAAAAAGGATTCATATTCACTACCAAAAATTGATGATGCATTATATTGATTAGTAGAAGCAAAGTATTTCTCTACAACGAATCTAATATCAAGATATTATCAAATTGATTTGCCAAGTGAAGATCAAAAGAAATGTGTGATCATCACCATGCAGGGGCTATACCAACCAACTCAGATGCCCCAAGGTCTTTGCAATGCGACTGCAACTTTACAGAGGGCCATGGACGCCATATTGAATGACTTGAAGTTGTCAAGATCTTGGTGTACCTGGACAACATTAATGTGTTCCTGGAGGACTTCTAAACCATTGAGATGGTTGTGTCCTGACATTTTTTAGTTAAGTTCTAAAAAAGACCGCTGAACCAAAATAAATGGTTAACTCTTAAAAAATAAGACCTCTGAACCATAATGACTGGTAGGTCATTGTATACCTAGGGACCAGTTTATAGGAGTAAATAAATAGAAAGATGGACCATTGAATGGAGTGAAGGTTATGTCCCGTATAAAAAGAAGAAAGAAAACAATAAAAAATTAAAAATATGGGAAAAATCATTATAAAAGACGCACATAAAAAGCATATATTTTATATATTTTGTTGGTATTCTCAACTTGGGGATGATTTTATCTATGTCGCCTATTGGGGGAGGGAGGATATATAACCATATGAGTAAATAAACTGTCAAAATCTATTTGAAATCAAATGTTAGCAAGGGCTAGACCTACACGAAGCCAGGTTTGTTGAGCAGAAACTGAACCCTGAGAGAATGTGACAAGAAGAAGAGAAATTGAGATTTCAGTACTTGCCAATCATGAAGCCTGGGTTGGGGAGGGAAGCAACAGAACAAGAAGAGGCAGTCAACAAAAAAAACCCTTGAGTAATCTCAATATGGCACTGGAGCTGGAAGATTGGTCTTGAGCACTTGTTGACAGGCTTTTTCAAGAACGTTGGACATGTGAGCCGGCATAGAGCAAGGGATACTAGGCGGAAGTTGCTGAATCATGCCCCCAATCAGAGTCATAAGAGTTAATATCTATGTGAAGTGCCCAAAAATGAGGTAATCATGCAAGGAGCGGACAGCATCTTGAAAGCGATGGCTTTAAGCTTCTTGGATTTAAAAATAGAATAAACAATGGAATTTGGGGGAGGCTGGAAGCTTTGTGGTCCAACTTTGAAGAACTCAGCCCTCAAAACAAAGGGCTTAGGCTAAAACGTCTTAATCTAAGTTTTTGAGAGATTAGAGGGGTTCAGAGCTATGGAAAGAGTCTCAGTTACTTGGTTCCTTAATTCTGCATGGGAGCTCAAAATGTTTACAATTTCCAATAGCCAGTTCAGTTAAAGAACAGATGGTTTATAATATTGGCCAAAACAAAAAGGAACTCAGGAAGAAAGTTAGATCCAGCACAAAACAATTGATTAATATTGGAGGGCATAGCTTCAGGAGGCTCAACAATAAGATATTAGGATTATCCACAAATGGAGCTGAATCTAGAGGGTATCAAAGTCTAATTCAGGAAATAATGAAAGAGTGAGTATCAGCCACGAGTCATCCAAGAGGTCACTATTCTGGTTTCATCAGGATAAGATACTAGTGCTGGTAGTTCAGTTGAAGGGCTACCTACATGCGTTCAACATGGAGTATGGGTCTTAGGGGGACCATAGAAGAGATTTTTCCGAGAAGAATGACTCATCAATTGGAAGAGCCAAGCATCTTCATTAGAAATATTGTCAAGATATTGCTGGTACCAAGAATTCAAATTTGACATATGAGCTGTATGAGAGGGGAGATGTTGGACTTTTTATAATAGTTGACATTATCTAATTTCGTGTAGTTAATCTATAATTTATTCTTATTTTGGCGCAATTAATTTATAATATATGTAATAAGCTCTTCAAAGGAAATTAAAAAAATTGAAATAATGATATGGGCCAAAAATTGTCATTTAAAGAATAAACAAGAGCGAATAAATTTGATCATTTTTACCATGAGATTGATAAAGACAGAAGTAACCTCCTGTCAAGGATGAGGAGGGAGATCAAGAAATTAAGGACACTGAACCAAGATCCTGAATATGACAACAGGTTGTAAGCCCTGACTGGGGAAACCCAGTTTCTGTGAAAGTTAAGGTTTTCCTCAACATCACATTGCCCTGAATTTTGATAAGACAGGACAAGATGGTGTGGAAGAGAGAGAAGGTGAGAGAGCATTAGTCTTGGCTAGACCCCAGGTTGGGACTGAGACAGGAGAAGGACGGCAGTTAAAACTTTTGTAAGGCTTGGGGTCAAACCAAATGGTTTGAAGTGGGTAGGTTCTAGGTTGAAGGTGAATTCAAATCAGATTTGGAACGATTCTTGGGTGTGGTGGCTCAGCCACTACAGAATTCAATCCGGCATTGAACAATTGGGTTTGCTTACTTTATATTTCAAAAAACATAATGTCAAGCATGACAGATGAGCTTGATTTATGCTTGCAGCAGAGAGCTATAGAAGAAGGTACTTGAGAATAGGAGGCTCTTTAGTTCCGTTTTCTATCAACTTGCCTAAAATATATCCAATAAAGCCTTTCTTGAGCCTTACTTATTTTTATTGTCTTCCAAGGTTTATATTGGAATATTTAGTCTGACAGCGGCCAGGTTTTGTCTATACAAACAGGAGGTGGACCTTGAGGGCGAGTTTGAGAAGGCTATTGCCTCCTTTACACCTTGTCTTGGAGTCAGGGCATGTTACTTGGGGTAAGCATACTCGAAACTGTCCTCCAAGGGGAGTTTATCTATGGTGCCTGTAGCGCATGCACCAGAAGAATGGTTTCAGGGACCTTGTCTGACCTTTGGTCATTGACTTGGGTTCTGCTTCCCAATTCCTTCATGGCTCACTGGAAATAGCTGGCACGTTATGCTTTACAGGACTAGCATCTTCACAAATATATTGACTAGACTGGAACAATAGTGGGTTGTGAGGACCACGCTCTGAGGAGGCAGTACGAGGAAGAAAAGGAAGAGAACAACATGCTGAAGGTTGTTCTGAGCAGCATTGAGTGCGGATTAGCTGTGCTCCGCTGAAAACTAAGAAATATTTGACCTGGTCTGAGGCAGCATTCTCCTGTTAAACTTATTCTCGCTGGAAATTTAAACAAGAGGGGGAATGTGTTGGGATTATTGCCCACCTTTTTCAGCTTCCTAGGTTACCTTCTGGATTGCTAAGGGATAAGTCCCGCTAGTGAATAAATTGGATATTGGTTTACCCCGAAGTTTGGTTAATAAATTTTGGGGATTCCTTGGGTATTTTGTCAGGTTTGGATCCATTGGGGATCATTCCAGGTGAATGCTTGAGATCTCTTTGGGAAGAGTTTCCAACAGAATGGGCATCAGATAGTAGATCGTTAATTAACTGTCAGGTGTACTGATTGGGATCAGTCAGGTTTCATCACCAACCAATTGAGGTTTTAGTTAGCAGTTATGAGGCGAGTGATGCCACCTGCAACTAGCGAATCAACTAGTTATTTTGTGACCTGCTATAATGGGTAAATAGTCAAAAACCTAAGCAGGGCACTAGCCAAATATGATTGGTTTGCTGTGATTAAGCTGGAAACGTTAGGGACACGTTTTTAACTCTTTCCATTTCAGGTCTTGAGGATGTCCAATGGAGGAATCCCTAACCTGGTGGAGAAGACCATCACTGGTAGAGATGTCATAGGGAAGTTCAACGTCAATGGCTGCCATTTTATGGCTGATGCGCCAACTAATGAGTTGGGCGCCAAATTTCCTCTATAACTTCCCTAGCATTTCATATTTGTAAAAAAAAAACTCTTCTTTTTGAGATATAAGTTCTATTCATCTTTAGTTAATTATTGTTGTTTCATACAATAGTAGGGGACTCTTTGTCGTATAAAGATAAGGATTGATTGGGATCTAGACTAAAAAAAAAAGTAAGGATTGATAGATGAGAAGCTGAACTTAGATGGGAATCTCTGCAGACTCAGTGTGACGAGAAGAATGGCCATAATATTTTGGATCTGAGAGTGGATCAAGTTAGCGGATCAGGGAAGAAGTATCTATAGTTGACATCAATATATTTCGTGGAAAATTACAGGTCTGGCGTTGGACCATATCAGGTTTATTTAATTAACTATGGATAATAGTCATCATACTTTTTTAATCAACTATCAACTACTATCAGACAGCGTGAATTGTGCACATATTAAACCTGTGCAGTTATCTTTTGAGGAACTATAAGCCTTCAACGATCACAAAAGACCCTAAAAAATAACAAAGGGTGACACTTTAATGTTTTGATAGGAACTTATCCTGTAAGCCATAATCGCACCTGGGAGATATTGGTCCCAATGTAACGGGTCAGTATTGGCCATCTTTCTTAGTATTAAAACAAACGTTCAATTTTCTCTCTATACATTCCCATTAGTTGATGGGTTGTAGTGTGCTAAAAATAATTGTTGAGTTCCCATGCTTATAGTTAAGAACCTCACAACTCTTAGATTAAAGTTCTTCTCATTGTCGCATAGTAGTACCTGTGGTCAGCTGTTCTTAGTAAATATATTTTTGTATAAAAAAGTTAGTGGTAGCTTTGGCAGTCTGTGTGTTAATGGAAATTGCTTTAACCCCTTTGTGAAATTACAATTCCAATAAGGATGCATCTGTTTCCTCCTGTGGATTCAGGTAATAGACCTATGTCATTTAAACCAATGGTATGAAATAGCTGATAAGGGGTCATTAGCTGATACTTGCACTTGGCCTTATGTGGCTTCTGTATTTAAAAGTTATACAAGCGTTTAAAATTTCTTTACAGAGTCTAGTATTCCTTCTGATAGTAGCAATCCTTAATCCATTAACAATTTCCTGGCTTCTCCATGTCCTAAGGTATCGTGGGCTTCCATTATAACTGGTACTCATTATGAATGTCACAAGTAAGGTAGCCAGTAAGTTCTAAATTTTCTTGTAAAGTTATCCATTGGAACTTTCATATTTTTAGTATGCCCTTTTAGCATCTTTTGAACTGGATCATCTTCATCCTCCCAAGAGTCTGGCTTCATGAGAAGGTTGTGTAACCGTTCATCTTCACTATTATCTAGATGTAATAGGTGCAGCACACTTTTCTTTCTCGTTGCAATCACTATTGCAACCTATTCAATTCAAGACTGAATCTAGTTTGATAATCTCACAGAAGAGATTAGTCTGCGCCCATGTCAGGGAGCAGTTGGGCAAGCAAGGTAAGAGGAGCAGGTGGAAGGCCCGCAGCTTCCAACATTTGAAAACGCCCCAGAGAATCCAGCGGAATTGACAAAAATACTAAGAAACTGGCAGTCACTATTTCCCCGGAGATACTCACATGGCAAGCACGATGCAACCAGTACATCAACACGCCACACTCCCAGCCACTTTTGTCAGTGGAATTCGGAGTCCGCGTGTTTCTGGACATCCAAAAAACGGCCTTATGGGAAAAATTTTGTGAAGATGTACACACAATTTTCCTGACCGCGGTGTACATTGCACCTCACTCCATGTCACGCGGTTGGCTGGACCTAGGTTTTGAAAGCAAAATGGCAGCAGATGAGGCTGCAGCGGTGCTCTTAGTGGTCGACCTCCCTGAAGGGCAACAGGTCGTCAAAACTAAATGCACCAGATGGACAAAATTGAACTAAATTTTCCTCACGTTTGACTTCTTGCCTACTACAGTAAAACGTGACAATTTGGAACAACACCTGAAAGATGGTCTTGCCATATATGGTGAAATACAATCTTTTGAAATGCAATGCTTCACGCTGATGCCACACCTGTGCACCGGCAAAGCCATTGCAGCGCTGACCCCAACTGAGGAGATCGCAAAGGACCTAACCCAGATCCTGCACTCCACTTTTATTGATATCGCAGGGCATACCACCCACCCATTCCAGATGACCATGGATAGCGCGCCCCCCATTTGCACCCACTGTGATGCGTTCAGCCATAAGGCACATGCATGCCCCATCAAGGAGGGTGTCACATTCCAAGAGCACCCCTCAGCGGCCATGGCCAGCGGAGAGGCGCACTATGAACCAACCGCAAGCACCAAGGAGGCCTTCCCATGGGGAGCACAAGGCTGCTACCTACTGGTAAAGCCTATCTCCCCACAAGAGTGAAAGAAGGCCAAGCAGGCCCATAGGGCCGCGGCCAAAGAAGTGGCCAAAGCCACCACCGCTATCCCACATTCATAACGCCAGAAGGACATGGAGACCTTCATGGTGGAAGCAACTTGGGAATCCATCAACCAATCAGATTGGGAAGCCCATACCGAGTGGGCCACTCAATCTGAGAATCCAATGGGAGATTTGATCTCACCCAATTGTTGCACCCAAGCTCCAGTTGAAACTGACTTGGGACCCATCTCAACTGAAAAAAAAAATTTTGACCCGCTTAACAGTGCACCAAACTCACTCGCACCACAAAAAATTCGTCTGATGTCAGGAAAAAAAGGTGAGGGCTAAAGCCAATGTGACTCTTTCCACAAAAATCAACAAAAACTCCGATAGCGTTGCTGCTAACACCCGCGCTGCTGTGAAGGCCCGCAGGGAGCTAGAAGAGAATGGTGGGCCTGGTGCCCACCCCCTCGCACCTAAGGTGCAATGGGGGAAACCTTCACCATAAGGACGTTGAATATCGCCGGACTCAAGGCCTCCCTGTCCTGAGCTAGGAAACTGAGTTTTTTACAACACAATTTACCCGTGGATATCCTGGCCATCCAGGAGTCCCACTGTCCATGAGGTTCCGAGGAAGCTTGGAAAACAATGCTCCTCCCATCCCTATCCTTTTTGTTGATGCACTGTGGGGTGCTAATTTGAAAAATTAATTTTTTAAAATTTTTATCCTCAGAAACATTCCTAAATGACCAAGTGCTTGTTGTCACCTTCTCGTGGGCTGACGTAGAGCATGCAATTGTCAATATCTATGCCCTAAACGGTGCATGCAAGTGTCAGGAATTTTTCTCATTGGTCAAATCCCTCCCGCTGCCCCCAGACTCCTTCATAGTCAGCGACATGAATTGTTGGCTAAACACACCATCGGACTGGTGGCCTTCCTCATCCCATGCCCCCCAGGGTCACGTAGAACTACGCGTTTTAAAGGCCACCCTTGGGTTAATGGATGCGCTGCCGCAGCATGCCCCACTGCTCAAAAACATGACATGGCCCCACGTCCACAACGGCCAATTAAGGTCCATTACCCGCATTGACATTATTCTAATGGCGGTAAAATTCCAACCCCACATCTCCCACTTCAAGACAACAAAATTGGAATTCTCTGACCATCAATTGGTCTTGCTAACCTACCACCTACCTGTCACAGCTGCTAAGGCCCCACATTAGTACAAAATCCGCCCCCCAAGCTTGGGTCACCATGATTTTCCATGTGGGTAGAAGAGGCAACTATGGCAAAAAAGTTTGTTGCACCATTTTGCGCAGACCCCATTTCCACATGGGCAACTTTCAAAAATGACACCATCCGCCACTCTTGCCATCTCTCCTCCAGATGCTCACAAGCCACATCAGCGGTTATCTCGCACGTTCTGGCAGAACTGGCACACTTGAAGTCCAACATCCCAGTTACAGGATACAGCTCAGCATGGGGATGGAAGTGGGCGGAGGCAGCTTTCCACCTCAACGCGCTTGAAAGACAACACAAACATTGGGTTTGTGTTCAGTACAGGGCCACACGCATCACAAAAGGCGACAAGTGCACCGCACATTTCTTTAAAAAATTTTGCACCATGCCAGAGCGTGGCCTGCACACAGGTGTGAAGATCAGATGATTCCATTGCGGACACACTGGCCAAAGTGGCAATCAAAACACAACAGTATTACTCTGAGTTGTACCGCTCTGACCCAATTCAGCCAGCTGAAGTGGCGGAATTTCTTGACTGAGCCCACATCCGCTCCATTTTCCAATACCCGGAAATAATGAATTTAATTACTCCAAATGAATTATGGACAGCCATTCGCGGTGCACCAAACCAAAAATGCCCAGGCCCAGATGGCATTCCATATGAGTTCTACAAAAAATATTTCAAATATATATCCCCATTGCTGCTCGCCTCACTTAACCAAAGCCTGATGGAAACGCGCCTCCTACCAGGAGGACATGAGGCCTTCACTGTCACACTCTTCAAGAAAGGGGATAAGCTAGACTTAGCCAACTGGTGCCCCATTTCTCTAACAAACACAGACACCAAAATTTTAACCAAAATCATGGCTAACCATTTAGGGACTGTAGCATATGCCACCATTTCACCAGAACAATTCTGTTTCATCCCCAGAAGGTCGATTTGGGATAACGTGCACTCTGTGGCTAATGTGTGTCAGTCCACAGCCTCTGGGGCACTTGTATTCTTGGACCAACAAAAGGCCTATGATAGAGTAAACTGGGAATACCTCAGGGCCTGCCTCCATCAATTCCGCTTACCCCCTCACTTCATCAACTGGGTAATGCTGCTCACAGAATCTGCAACAATGGCAGTGCGTGGCCCTGGCTTCCTAACGGAAGTAGTCCGCTCTCAAAGAGGCTTGCGACAAGGGGACCCCCTCAGCCCACTCTTATACAACTTCAGCCTTTACACACTCTGCGAAATGTGAATGCCCAACTCACTGGGGTCCACGTGCCAGGCCAAGCCCATTCAAGATAATGGCGTTTGCAGATGATTGTGTGGTGGGGGTGTCTAATAATCAAGATGCACGCGCTCTTGAAGCTCTCATCCAGGAGTATTCCCGGGTAAGCAACGCGGCACTGAACGCTTCCAAAACTGAAATCATCCTCCTTGGTTGGTTTCAGAACTGCTGGACCCCAGCAATTAGTTCCCAACCTGGCCCATCTGCTCGCCCACGTCCTCGCCCTATTAATTTAAAACACACTGCCCCACTGGTGCTCCCCTTCATGCCACGTCCTACCATAGGACCAGTACGCCATCTGGGCATGTGGATGGAGGCAGGCGGATACGCATCAGCAGTAATGAAGTGCCATATTCTGGATAACGTGACGAAGCAAATAGCCTCTCTCAGAGCCCACCCTACTTCCCTTACTGGCAGGATTGTTTTAGCCAACTCCATGCTCCTATCCAAAGTCTGGTTTGGAGCCCACGCCATCCCCTTCTCCCCAAGCTTCTACAAATCCTTGTACGCCTTGCTGCAAGGATGGCTTTGGTTGGGCCACCTTCCACCAGTGCGGCTAGAGGTCATGTTTGGCCCCCAACATCATGGTGGCATGGGCCTGCTTGACTTCAAAGCCCATGCCGCCAAGATCCTGGGTACCTGGATTGCGGCCGTCACCACCCCTACACTCCCCTCCCAACACTGGTCCCGCGCAGCCCACTCCAACTTCTCCTGCGCCTTGGGCCTCAACAATCCATCGAACCCCCACTCCCTGATGAAATACCTCGCTTCACATACATCAGCCACAGGTCCTCACGGGACTAAAACCCACTACAAATGAATTCTACTCTCCATGCGGAGCGCTGAGTGGAGAATTCGTATTAGTGGACATACAACCTAAAGAGGCCGCCCCTCTCCTCAGTTCACACAAGAGGTTCAGGGGCTACCCATCCACAATGGCATGATCCCCTTTTGACCCCATGTCCTATCCAGGGTGGACTACCTGGACATGATGGACATCCCTTACTCCATTGAAACCCAAAAAAATATCTAAAAATATGTACACCATCCTCTGTTGCAACCTCAAGTCCGCTCCCATGTGTGGCGCTGCCTGAGGCGGGTGTATCGTACAGCTGAGCGCTCTAACGCTTTACACTCATCCTGTGTCGTGTGTGGCCAGTATGGAACGCTGTTTCACCGCCTGGAGAAGTGCCCTACCTCTAAAGTGATATGGCGCGAAGTTCAACGTCTTCTAGGCCAGGATCAAACGCATCCCTTCAATCTGTCAAGAGATATGTTCGCTCTATCAATGGCCTCCCCCTTCTGCCCTCCCTTCATGCTTTGGTGGTTGCAATCGCCATGTGGATCATCCACATGATTGTCTTAGATGCCATCGCAGGCTCCACCCCCACCCTCCCAGAAGCGGTCCACAGATTTCGGTCCCATTTGGTGGACCACTTTCAAGTGGATGTTTGGATATCTCCCACCGCGTCGCTGACAGCTGGTCTCTTCCTGGTTCCCAGTCTGGTTCATCAAATCAGACCCCTTCCTCCACACGTGCTCAATAGTGGCTACGGCCCCTTCACACGTTTCCTCCCCCTCCCCATAAGTGGCGTTCCCGCTGGCAACAAGAGATAGCATCGCTTCTCTGGGGTGCCTCCCCTGGTACCAAGTTTTGTCTCTTCTGAGTCATATTCAGAAGTGTCCATCCCATGGTCAGCCTTCCCCGCAATAAATTTAGATGTAATAGGTAGTCAAGTCAGTCCATCTTTGTCCACGTGCTTTGTTTCTGCTTAGTGAACAATATTGATGTCATAGTTGGGAATTTTGAGAGCTCAGCGGGTTAGTCTTCCTGTTATATCATTCATGTTTTTCATTCACTTTAAGAAGCGTTGTCTGTAACCAATTTTAAAAGTTTATACATTTAATAAGGGCCAGAATTGTTTCACGGCCATGAGAACAGCTAAGCACACTTTCTCTATGACACTATGTTTTAACTAATCTTTGAGAAAGCGTTTTGCTATAATAGAACACTGGGTGGTCAATTCCTTCATTATCCAATTAAGAGAGAGGATGGCGCCTACAGATAAATTGGAGATGTCATTACGCAGAATGAAAGGTTTTTCATAGTTTTGATGTCATAAAATTAGTCTTTTCTTCATTAAATCCCTCACGGTCTCAAATGCAAATCTTTGTTTGCATTAAACAAAAAGTTTTTTTGGAAATCAGACAGACAATAGGTTCATCAAGTTGAGTTAAATTAGAAGTAAATTGCTGGTCTTATAAATTATCAATCCTAAGAATACCCGTATGTCTCACAGGCTCTTGGCTAAAGCATCTAGGAGATTGCTTCAAATTTATTGTAAAAGGGTTGAATTCCTTCCTGAAATATGGAATGTCCTAAAAATTTAGTTCCTGCTGGAAAAAGGTACATTTTGCATGTTTAATTTTTTGTGGTTCTTGCTCAGCTGTAGGAAAACTGATTTAAGGCTATCTAGATGATTGGTACAGGTTTTGGAAAATAACGTTATGTCATATAAGTACATTTTCTTTTTTAGCACTAGTGGTGCCCAACCCAAAAAGGGTGAGCTGCCACGCATCTTTATTTGAGAATGAGCTAAATAAAGGAATTATAATAATAATAAAATCCTAGTATAGCCCTAAGTATCAGCCTAGGAATCCATATCAGATGGTAAGTAAGCTTTAGGAAAACTTTTCTCCAGTGCCCGCTTTAGCTGGTGGACCAAGGTGGATAGCATAGGAGTTGGGGCATCAGCGGCATGTGGCATAAGGAGATAAATTTGAGGGTTTTCTTCATTAATGATGCTAGCAGTGTCCATTGCCTCAATATATTGAGCAAGCTGATGCTCAGAAAAAGTGATAAGAGCCTGCACACAAGTAAATGGCTTAATGCGCTGGCAGGTTTGGGGATAATTGGGGTCAAAAAGAGAAGTTTTTGCCACAACAATGCAAGTTTAACTTGCACCAAAAGCAAGTTCCTCAATCTCATACTTTGCATCCTCCTCAAAGTTATGTGGTAAATTGTGGATGGGAATACTCGTAACCAGGGGAACCATCGCCCCATGTAGTTGCTGGTAGAGTAAAGTGTTGGCAGGAGCAACCGCGCCTTTTATTGTCATTTTATTAATATTTTTATATAACAGATAACCGTTTTAGGGCGAAAACGGTGGGGCTGCAAATTAAGAAAATTGACAAAAAATTTCACCAACACAAAATCCATCTTGACAATATATGTCTGTTCACTATCATCAATCCAATCAAGACACTTGAAAGGATTTGATTTATCTAACGCTGGCCCAGCCACCAGAGTTGGCAAGTTGGTGCATCTGATTGGCTGTAAACCGTTGACCATGGCAGCTCAGCTGTTACTGTATTGGCCATCAGCTCAGGTTGCTGAAAATTAACTAAATTTCAAAAAAATTTAATTTTTGATTGGCTGCAGCTTTGGAAGCCATGCCAAAATTCGCTGAGGTTGGGGGTGAAAGAAATGAGCCCCAATCAAAAAATTATAGTGCAGCTGCAGCTGAGCTGATGCCTGGGGGGAGTGGCAGAATCAGTGGAGGTGGAAACTGCCAGGCACTTGAGCTTCAAATGGTCAGGCTCAAAGCACAATGGACAAATGGCACAGCCATTCTCAATGCTGCCCAGAATGGGCGATCAGGTGTGGATCTGATCACGGTGCAGGGGGAATCATGAGGTGGGTTTCACAATGGAAAGGGCAGATAGTTGCAAAGGCATGAGTCCCTGCTAGACGATCTGCCCCATTGGGAACCACGAACTGCTACACAGTGTCTGCACCATAAATGGCCAAACCCTCCGTGAGCTCATGGTGGAGGCGTTTGGGGAAAATGTGGGAGGGCAACCTGGCGAACTGGACCGCCAAAGTGGCCTCATCCTAAGCCAAGTGTAAACATTTTGGAGGGAAATATTATACTTATCAACGGCAGCTTGTCTGCTGCCGCTGCATCAGCTTCATAACGGAAGCTGAGATTAAAATAACCCGTGAAGGGGTGAAAATTGATAAAGCTGGTGGGTTTATACAGCACTGTGGCCATCTTGATGATGGCTGCACTTGCATATGGGAAATGATTCCCATACTACACTCAGAGGACAAACAGCAGGTTGCTCTGAGGGAGCAACAAAGGGCTTTAGAGCACCGCCTGGGAGGTTTCAAGGTGGTGGTCCAAGTACTGAGGTAGGACATATTTAATTAACCGAGGCAAGCCAACCAGGGGACAGGCATTACCAAAAGAAAGAAATGAAATGAAACCTAAACAGGGTCAACTCTGTTGAAGAAAGTTTTTCTACCTCCAGATCAGGACTCAAATTTTTCTGGTTATGTCATGGGTGAGGTTTTCGTGTTATTAGACCTACTAACCGCCAATAGCTTCCTTTGGCTGGCACCCTGATTGATGTGCAAAGGGCGGGAATTGAACCTGCAACCTTCAGGTTGGTAGCCGTACGCCCTTACTGACTCGCCTTCCACCCCCACTGAGGTAGGACATAACACCCAGTGGTATTGGGAGGGTTAGCGGACCCAGCCAGGGCATGCTTTGGCAGTGGCCAAAACATGCCAGAAAGCATTGAAAGCATTAAAATTCTTGAATTTTTGCTCATTTGAGCGGTCATTTTTTTGTATTATTTAAAAATCTGAATTTGGCTTTGATTATAGCTATTGAAGTGAAAGAAAGATATTTAAAACATTTTCATATAGCTGAGTTTAAGATCTTTCATGATGCAATCTGTCCTCATTTTAAAGAGGTGAGAGCATTGCATAATCCCTGAGGAATCTGGGTAGGTTAAAATAAATTCTTCCATTCATGTCAACGCATATTTTTCTTAGTCTTCTAGTAATAGATCAATCTGCCAATAACTACTAGAGAGGTCCATCTTGGTGAAGAAATTCCAGCTAGCAAGTCAGGTCAAAGCATTGTCAATATGTTAAATTAGATCATGTCCTTCTTAGTGAGGATGTTTAGCTTACAATAATTCATCAAAATTCTGTAACCACCATTCTTCTTCTTTATAAGTAACAGTGGGGATGACCATGGACTCTGGTAGGGCCAAGTAAGCTGACATCTAATAATCTTTTGATCTCAGTTTTCAATTATTGCTCCTCTACCTTTGACTTTCTATGAAGCTTTGATTGGATAGGGTTGAATATATAACATAGATACTATGTGTCCAGTCTTACATGTGACCATAGTTGACATCTGACGTGGTAAACCATACTGATATTCTTCTAGTAGTTGATTCACTTTCTTGAATTCCTCCTGACTTAACTTATTATACAATTGGAATTAAGGGACAGCGTAAATTATATAATCAGCGGGTAAACCAAAATCAAGGTGTTACCAACAAAATGTATCTTGTAAAACTTATCCATGGGAATCAATTGACTTTTTCAAATCTTTGATGTTTCTTGAAAAATTCTCTTTTTTGGTTAGGTTTCCAGGTTTTAGCTAAATAGGCTTATGATAAGTTGGATTGAGGACTTTTTATAATACTCTTGGTTTAACCCTACTAGATCCATAGACACTAGTAATATGTAGCAAGCAGTTCAGGGGTATATTTAGGGTTATGTTAATAGAAACCACTCTTTGTTCTTTTAGTTTGATTTTTACCTCCTCGTGGCTTAAAAAGGTATGCTTTCTGCTTCATCTACTGAGTCAAGTAGCTTTTTTATATTTTTTCCAGATTAGAGAGCCACAAGGGTAAAGTGGAGCCAGGGTACTCAACCAGACAAGAGTTATCCTTTTGCTAGAGTCGTTATTATCCAGTACAAGGTTAACTTCATAGTTGAGGATTGATAAATACCCTTCTTTCATATTTATAACTCCTTCATACTTGATCTTAAATTGCGTCCCAATAAATATCATATCTGCTATTGTCCAGGGTAACTTCAGGAGCTGAAAAACTAACCTGCCACTCAGATTGGCAGGTATGAGTATGCGCATATTGCTTTGGTGTTGTTCAGGCCTTTGGTGCTATACTTTTGAGTTTATTCCAGGTCAGGGGCGATCTAAATTTTCTTGATGAGCCAGGATGAGATAACATTAATAGGTGATCCTGTATCCAAGATCTCTATAACTAAACCTTCTGAATTACCTCTTCCAAATTGTTAATGTGGTGGATTAGTCCAGCTGGATCCACACATTGACCTCATAAATATCAGTTCGATTTCATGCATGATTTTGGAGGTCAGATTTCAGAAGTTGGACCAATCACAAGAACCACTCTTAACAGAAATTGTATGAAAAGAATCTGGGGATTCACAAACGAGGATTGATCCAGCGTATCAAACGCCCATTATGTTGAATCCTCCAAGTTTTCATTATGTGGGAAACGAGATTGGCACGTGAAAAAGTGTGGTTATCACTTGAAAAGCTTAATTTAGAGTTTAATATATTAAACTTGCGAGAAATGCTTTAAAAATGAGAAAATGGCAACTGCAAATACAGTTAGTTTTCTCAATCAGAAAAACAAAAATAAAGTTCAAGTTTGCTTGCTCTAAAAAGAAGTTTTATTTATATAAGAAATTTATTCAAAAATATCTCAAACCATGAGCTCAGCAAGTGAGTTAGGCCAGGCTTTGGCCTCATTCATGGCACTATCATGGGTACAGGCCTTACTGCTCTCTTGCAGCATCGCCGGGACTCTGGCCCACAAATGCGTTGGAAATTTGGGAAATGGCACATGGGTGAGAGGGTGATTCTTCGCAGGACTATAAGTCATTCGGTTGGTGACATGGCTGTTGCTGCCCAAATCATTTGTTACATATTGGCAAGAACCAGTGCTTTACATAAAACGAAAATCAAATACCTTCATTTCTGTCTTGTGGGGGCCCCAGGAAGAAGTGGTGGGCACCATTGGGGAGGAATGGAATTGACATCTCTTGACTGTGGTCATGGTAGGATTTTTGTTGGCATTTTTGCTACGTGAAGTAGGACAATTATGGGGGGCAACAACTCAGCAAACCATAGTGGTCCTGAAAAAGCTAAAAACACCTACTGGACGCATGGCATTATCTATGGAGGCATTAGATAAACTTCACCAGGTAATGGCACAGATCTGGTTTCAGGCACAGTTGGCGCAGGCAACGTGAAGAATCCCCTCTTGCGCTCCAATTAGCACAGGTGTTGGATGCATTACCTCTGGAATTGGCGGGATGGTTCCAGGAACTCATTAAGGAACAGGACAGTTTGCCAAATTCCATGGAGGAGTGTGTGGAGATGATTGATCTGGCAGCATGTCCAGATGAAGTAAAAGATGAGGCCTGGTCGGCATTATTATCAGTCAGCCGGGGACATAGCTCTGTAGAGGAGTATTCACAGGTCTTCCATCTGTTGGTAAAAGTGGCACAAGTTACAGATTCTCAGTCCTCACAAATGTTTCGCCAGAGGTTGTCGCCAGATTGGCTAGTGGCTTTGGCAGCAGCAAAGGAGCAAGAAACGCTGGGGGAGGAGGTGGCTTTAGTAGTTCAAGTCAAAAAACAATTAGCACTGGCATGGGACTGGCAGGAGGAATCAATGTCACCTGGGAAGGGTAAATCCCCAGTAAGCGGCCGTTCCAGTCAAGGGGGTGGCACACAGCCCCAAGAAACGTGGGACTAATTCAAGGGGGAGGGCGCCAAGGGAATATGTCTAAGTTTCCATCAGCCAATTCACAAGTGGAAGACTCATCCAAAAATAAATCACCTTCTTTGCTTTATTCTCTCCTATTTTTCCCCATAGAGCTGCATATGGATGGAGGAATGGAAAGGGCAATGGCCCTGATAGATACTGGGGTGGAAGAGAATTACGTTGAACTGGCATTGGCAGAGCGTTTGAAGCTGCAGGTGCAGGAAGGTCCAGTGATAGTTTTTGCTGATGCCTCACAGAGGACGCCATCGTGGCGCGTACGCCCTTCAGTGAAGGTACAGCAGGCCCCATTCAGGTTTTGGATGCAGTTTTGTGCGATCAAGAACCTGACCCATCCAGTAGTGCTTGAGATGCGCTAATGACATCAGTTTAGTCCCAGATCGATGTACCTGCCAGTACCATTACCATGTACCCCAGAAGTGGCCCAAAGATGAAGTGTAGTCTGTTAGTGGGAAACCAGAAGTTAGATGAGCCTTGAACCCTGGGGCCATGCAGGAAGAGGTCTTACCTGCAGAATACCAAGATTTTTTGGGTATCTTTGGTCCAAAGAAGGATTCGCCGTTTTCCCCCACTGGGCCATTTGCATTCTCTTTCTGGTTTAAGGAAAATCCAAACTTCCTCGTGGTTGTCCAGTCTATCCATTAATGAATGAACCAAAGCCGCATTGGAGGACCACATGAGTTCAATGTTGAAAGAAGGTTTGATTGAGCCATCAAAATCAGCTGTGGTATCTCCGGTGTTGCTAGTGCCCAAGGCAAGCGGAGAGTTATGGCCATGCGTGGATTATTGGAGGTTAAATGAGGTCACGGAACTGGACCCTTAACCAATGCCACTAATAGAGGATATCTTGCTGATGTTCTTAGGATGCAACATTTTCACCAAGCTCAATTTGGCAGATGCTTTCGACCAGATACCTGTGAGGCTGGAGCACCAAAGATATATGGCGTTCAAGTGCCACCTTGGGATGTTCCAATACTGAGTCATGCCATTTGGGCTGCAAAATGCCCTGGTAGTATTTCAACAAATGATTGACTTAGTACTCTATCAGTTGATCAGCTGGTGCTGTATTGCTTATATGGATGACATCCTGGTGTTCTCACGTTCCAAAGAGGCTCATGTAGAGGATGAACTGGAAAGGGAGATCCAAAGAAAGCAAAGGAGTTCATCATTTGGGAGATGGTTATAGTTGGAAACAGCAGAGGACCAGCGGCACAGCCTGCATCTTACATATGGAAGATAAATGGAATTAATGTCACAACTCACGGATATGGGTTCCAAACCCATCACTGCAGTGGGAAGTGCTGCAGGCATCACATGACCACCCGCTGGTGGGACATCCAGGGGTCGCAAAAATGATCAACTTGGTGCATTGGAAGTATTTCTGGGTCGGACTACAAAAAGATATAAAAAAATATGTGGTGGAGTGCTTGATTTGTGCATGCTCAAAGCCCTCACAAAAGCAACCCTTGGGTAAGTTAGTCCCACTCCAGATACCAAATCAGCCGTGGGAGTGATTCAGCATGGATTTCATTACAGGGTTACCTAAGATCCAGGGGAAGGATGCAATAATGGTTGTTGTTGATCAGTTAACAAAATATGCCAAGTTTTTCTCATGTACTTCGAAATTCTCAGCCAAGGACACTGCTTTGGTTTTATTAATGAGATATTCGCTCATCATGGCCTGCTGGCAGAGATCATTTCAGATTGTGAACCCAATTTGTATTAAAATTCTGGTCTAGCCTGCTCAGTAATTTAAAAATCGCCCATGTAGGGCCTCAGCATACCATCCCCAGTTAGATGGGCAAACATAAAGGGTAAACCAAATACTGGAGCAATACCTCTGATGCTATGTCTCTGACTGGCAGGATGATTGGGTTACATGGATTCAACTCACTCAGTTTGCTTACAATAACCACCATCAATCATTAACTGGAATGTCACCATTCTTTGCTAATCATGAATCCAATACGGCGTTGGATGGGATAAAATGGAGGAGTATGCCAGGGGGCAAAAAAATTATGCCAAAGAATGGATGAGATCAGAAGGAAATTGTGAACCAACCTGGAGCTTTCCACAGCATGGCAAAAATAATATGCAGATTGACGAAGAGCACCAGACTCATTGTTTGCTCCAGGGGATTATGTACTGGTAACGGCAAAGAATTATGCAGCACTGGTGAAGAGCCAGAAACTCAGACCAAAGTTCTTAGGCCCATATAGGGTGATCCAGGTTATTAACAAGGTGGCATTTGAATTGGACCTCCTGGAAGGGTTGAAAGCCCATCCAGTTATCCATGGGTCTCAGCTTTGAGAATTCTGAGGGCAAGGACCAGAGCGGCCTGGGCCACTGAACCCACGAGAGGAGAGCAACCAGGAATATGAAGTCAAGCAGATCCTGAAGGAGCGTCAGGTCAGGGGTCACCAGCAATTTCTGGTAAAATGGAAGGGATACCCTATAGAGGAAGTGACCTAGCAAACACCTGAGGAATGTGCCCGCTGCCCTGAGAAGATCCAGGAGTTTTTGGATTCACAAGGGGGTGATGTGACAGATTGAGGCCAGCTAGATCTGCACATCGACCTCATAAATATCAGTTCAAATTCATGCACAAATTTGGAGGTCAGATTTCAGAATTTGAACTAATCATGAGAACCACTTGTAACAGAAATAATAGATAAGAATTCTGGGATTCACAAACAAGGATTGATCTGACATATCAAATGCCCATTATCTTGAATCCTTTGAGTTTTCATTATGTGGGACTTGAGATTGGCACATGCAAAAGTGTTTTTATTGCTTGAAATCTTAATTTAGAGTTTAATATATTTAAATTTATTGCGGGAAGGCCGACCATGGGACGGACATTTCCGAATATGATGCAGGAAAGATAAACTTAGTACCAGGGGGGGGCACCCCAGAGAAGCGATGCTATCTCTTGTTGCCAGCGAGAACGCCACTTATGGGGAGGGGGAGGGAGCGTGTGAAGGGGCCGTAGCCACTATTGAGCACGTGTGGAGGAAGGGGTCTGATTTGATGAACCAGACTGGGAACCAGGAGGAGACCAGCTGTCAGCGACGCGGTGGGAGATATCCAAACATCCACGCTTGAAAGTGGTCCACAAAATGAGACTGGAATCTGTGGACAGCTTCTGGGAGGGTGGGATGGATCCAGCGATGGCATCCAAGACAATCTTGTGGATAGTCCACATGGCGATTGCAACCACCAGAGCACGGAGGGAGGGTGGGAGGGGGAGGCCATTGATGAAGCAAACATATCTCTTGACAGACTTAAGGGATGCGTTTGATCCTGGCCTAGCAGACGTTGGACTTCGCGCCATATCACTTTAGAGGTAGGGCACTTCTCCAGGCGGTGGAACAGCGTTCCATACTGGCCACACACGACACAGGATGAGTGTAAAGCGTTAGAGCGCTCAGTTGTATGATACACCCGCCTCAGGCAGCGCCACACATGGGAGCGGACTTGAGGCTGCAACAGAGGATGGTGTGCGTATTTCCAGATAGTCTTTTGGGTCTCAGTGGAATAAGGGATGTCCATCATGTCCAGGTAGTCCACCCTGGATAGGACTTGGGGTCGAATGGGGATCACGCCATCATGGATGGGTAGCCCCTGTACCTCTTGTGAGAACTGAGGAGTGGGGCGGCCTCTTTGGGTTGTATGTCCACTAATATGAATTCTCCACTCTGCGCTTCGCATGGAGAGTATATTTGTTTGTAATGGGTTTTAGTCCTGTGAGGACCTGTGGCCGATGTGTGTGATGCGAGGTATTTCATCAGGGAGTGGGGGTTTGATGGATTGTTGAGGCCCAAGGCTCAGGAGAAGTTGGAGCGGGCTGCGCAGGACCAGTATTGGGATGGGAGTGTAGGAGCGGTGATGGCCGCAATCCAGGTGCCCAGGATCTTGGCAGCATGGGCTTTGAAGTCAAGCAGGCCCATGCCACCTTGATGATGAGGGCCAAACATGACCTCTAGCCATACTGGTGGAGGGCGGCCTGACCAAAGCCATCCTTGCAGCAAAGCATACAGGGATTTGAAGAAGCTTGGGGAGAAGGGGATGGCGTGGGCTCCGAACCAGACTTTGGATAGGAGCATAGAGTTGGCAAGAACAACCCTGCCAGTGAGGGTAGTAGGGTGGGCTCTGAGAGAGGCGATTCGCTTCGTCACGTTGTCCAGTATACGGCATTCCATTACTGCTGACACATATCCGCCTGCCTCCATCCACACGCGCAGATGGCGCACCGGTCCTATGGTAGGACGTGGCATGAAGGGGAGCACCAGTGGAGCGGTGTGTGTTGAGTTAGTAAGGCGTGGACGTGGGTGAGCAGATGGGCCAGGTTGGGAACTACTTGCTGGGGCCCAACAGTTCTGAAACTGACCAAGGAGGATGATTTCAGTTTTGGAGGCGTTCAGTGCCGCGTTGCTTACCTGGGAATATTCCTGGATGAGGGCTTCAAGCGCGCATGCATCTTTGTTATTAGACACCCCCACCACGCAATCATCTGCAAATGCCATCATCTTGACTGGGGTTTGGCCTGGCACATGGACCCCAGTGAGGTGGGCATTCACATTTCGCAGTAGTGGGTCAAGGCTGAAGTTGTATAAGAGTGGGCTGAGGGGGTCCCCTTATTGCAGGCCCCTTTGAGGGCGGACTACTTCCGTTAGGAAGCCTGGGCCACGCACTACCATTGTCGCAGATTCCGTGAGCAGCATCACCCAGTTTATGAAGCGGGGGTAGGCGGAATTGATGGAGGCAGGCCCTTAGGTATTTCCAGTTTACTCTATCATAGGCCTTTTGTTGGTCCAAGAATACAAGTGCCCCAGAGGCTGTGGACTGACACACATTAGCCACAGAGTGCACGTTATCCCAAATCGACCTTCTGGGGATGAAACAGAATTGTTCTGGTGAAATGGTGGCATATGCTACAGTCCCTAAATGGTTAGCCATGATTTTGGTTAAAATTTTGGTGTCTGTGTTTGTTAGAGAAATGGGGCGCCAGTTGGCTAAGTCAAGCCTATCCCCTTTCTTGAAGAGTGTGACAGTAAAGGCCTAGTGTCCTCCTGGTAGGAGGCACATTTCCAACAGGCTTTGGTTGAGTGAGGCTAGCAGCAATGGGGATATATATTTAAATTATTTTTTGTAGAACTCATATGGAATGCCATATGGGCCTGGGCATTTTCCGGTTTGGCGCACTGTGAATGGCTTTCCATAATTCGTTCGGAGTAATTAAATTCATTATTTCTGGGTATCAGAAAATGGTGTGGATATGAGCTCAGTCAAGAAATTCCGCCATTTTGGCCAGCTGAATTGGTTCAGCTCAGTATAACTCAGAGTAATATCTTTGCATTTTGATTGCCACTTCAGCCAGTGTGTCCACAATGGAATTATCTGATCTTCGCACCTGTGTGCAGGCCATGCTCTGGCATGGTACAAAAAATTTTTTAAAGAACTATGCGGTGCACTTGTCACCTTTAGTGATGCGTGTGGCCCTGTATTGGACACAAACCCAATGTTTGTGTTGCCTTTCGAGTGCGTTGAGGTGGGCATCTGCCTCCGCCCACTTCTGGCCCCATGCAGGGCTATATCCTGTGGCTGGAATGTTGGACTCCAAGTGGGCCAAAGAAACCAGCGCACGCGAGATAACCGCCAATGTGGCTCATGAGCATCTGGAGGAGAGATGGCGATAGTGGCGGATGGTGTCTTCTTTGAAAGTTGCCCATGTGGAAATGGGGTCCGCACAAAATGGTGCAACAAATGATTTCGCCAAAGTTGCCTCTTCCACCCACATGGAAAATCCTGGCAATGCGAGCTCGGGGGGCAGATTTTGCACCAATGTGGGGCCTTTGCAACTGTGACGGGTAAGTGGTATGTTATCAAGACCAGTTGGTGGTCGGAGAATTCCATTTTTGTTGTTTTGAAGTGGGAGATGTGGGGTTGGAATTTTGATGGTGTTAGAATAAGGTCAATGTGGGTCTTGGACCTTAATTGGCTGTTGTGGATGTGGGGACACATCATGTTTTTGAGCAGTGGGGCATGTCATGGCAGTGCATCCATTAACCCAAGGGTGGCTTTTAGAATGCGTAGTTCTACATGACCCTGTGGGGCGTGGGGTGAGGGCAGCCACTGGTCCGTTGGTGAGGTTAGCCAACAGTTCATGTTGCCAACTAGGAAATAATTGGGGGGTAGTGGGAGGGATTTGACTGATGAGAAAAATTCCCGACGCTCATATGCACCGTTTGGGGCATAAATGTTGATGATTGTGTGTGCAACGTCGGCCCATGAGAAGGTGACAATGAGCACTCAGCCATTTAGGAATGTTTCTGAGGATGTGAATTTGAAAAAATTGTTTTTCTGAATTAGCACCCCACAGTGCTTTGACCAAAAGGATAGGGATGGTAGTAGCATTGTTTTCCAAGCTTCCTCGGAACCTCGTGGACAGTGGGACTCCTGGATGGCCAGGATATCCACGGGTAAATTGTTTTGTAAAAAACTCAGTTTCCTAGCCTGGGATGGGGAGGCCTTGAGTCTGGCGATATTCAGCATCCCTAGAGTGAAGGTTTCCCCCATCGCACCTTAGGTGTGAGAGGGTGGGCCCCCAGGCCCACCAGCCTCTTCCAGGTCCCCACAGGCTTTCAGAGCAGCACGGGTGTTAGCAGCAACGCTATCAGGGTTTTTATTAATTTTTGTGGAAAGAGTTGCATTGGCTTTGGCCTTCGCTTTTTGTTTTCCTGACATCGGATGAATTTTTTGCGGTGCGGATAAGTTTGGTGCACCATCGAGCGGGGCAAAAAAATTTTTTGGTTGGGATTAGGTCCCAAGTCAGTTTTGACCAGAGCTTGGGTGCAGCGATTAGTGAGATCAAATCTCCCATCAGATCCTCGGATTGAGTGGCCCGCTCAGCATGGGCCTCCCAATCTGATTGGGTGATGGATTCCCAAGTCACTTCTGCCACGAAGGTCTCCATGTCCTCCTGGCGTTGTGAGTGTGGGATGGTGGTGGTGGCCTTGGCCGCTTCCTTGGCTGCGGCCCTATGGGCCTGCTTGGCCTTCTTCTGCTCCTGCGGGGAGATGGGCTTTACCAATAGGTAGCAGCCTTGTGCTCCCCATGGGAAAGCCTCCTTGGTGCTTGCAGTTGGTTCATAGTGCGCCTCTCCACTGGCCATGGCCGCTGAGGGGTGCTCTTGGAATGTGACGCCCTCCTTGATGGGGCATGCATGCGCCTTATGGCTGAATGCATCACAGTGGGTGCAAATGGGGGGCGCGCTGTCCACAGTTACCCGGAATGGGTGGGTGGTATGCCCTGTGATGTCAATAAAGGTGGAGTGCGGGATCTGGGTTAGGTCCTTTGTGATCACTCAGTTGGGGTCAGAACTGCAATGGCTTTGCCAGTGCACAGGTGTGGCATCAGCGTGAAACGTTGCATTTCAAGAGATTGTATTTTTCCATATATGGTGAGACCATCTTTCAGGTGTTGCTCCAAAATGTCACATTTTACCGTAGTAGGCAAAAAGTCAAATGTGAGGAAAATTTGGTTTGATTTTATCTATCTGGTGCATTTGGTTTCGATGACCCATTGCCCTTCAGGGAGGTCGACCACTATGTGCACCGCTGCAGCCTCATCTGCTGCTATTTCACTTTTGAAACCTAGGTCCAGCCAACCGCACAACATGGAGTGAGGTGCAATGTACACCGTGGTCGGGAAAATTTTGTGTACATCTTCACAAAATTTTTCCCATAAGGCCATTTTTTGGATATCCAGATACACACGGACTCCAAATTCTACCAACGAAAGTGGCTGGGAGTGTGGCGTGTTGATGTACTGGTTGCATCATGCTTGCCATGCGAGTCTCTGGGGAAATTGTGACCGCCAGTTTTTTTAGATTTTTTTCTATTCCGCCAGATTCTCCGGGGCGTTTTTGAATGTTAGAGGCCGCGGGCCTTCTGCCTGCTCCTCTTGCCTTGCTTGCCCAACTGCTCCCAGAAATGGGAGCAGACTAATCTCCTCTATGAGATTATCAAACTAGATTTAGTCTTGAATTGAATAGGTTGCAAAAGTGTTTGCAATGAGAAAGAAAAGTAGAGTTTAATATATTAAACTCATGAGAACTGCTTTAAAAACGAGAAAATGGCAACTGCAAATACAGTTTTGTTATCTCAATCAGAAAAACACAAATAAAGTTCAAGTTTGCTTGCTCTAAAAAGAAGTTTTATTTATATAAGAAATTTATTCAAGAATATCTCAAACCATGAGCTCAGCAAGTGAGCTAGGCCAGACTTTGGCCTCGTTCATGGCACTATCATGGGGACAGGCCTTACTGCTTGATTGCAGCATTGCTGGGACTCTGGTCCACAAATGCATTGGAACTTCAGGAAATGGCGCATGGGTGAGAGGGTGGTTCTCCGCAGGACTATCAGTCATATGGTTGGTGATATGGCTGGTGCTGCCCAACTCATTTGTCATGTATTAGCAAGAACCTGTGCGTTACTGTTAATGGGTTTTCCAAACTTTGTCAGGAGGGCTAACACCTCTCTAATTTGGGATATATCATTGAGCTTCTGGGAAGTCTCAGGGTACTACTTCTTGATCTATGGTAAACTGTGTGCACTTGAGATGGGTCAGGTCAACAGTGCTAGGTATAGATCAGCATAACTATCTCTATCAATTATTCTGGGACACCCAATAACCTGACCAAGGTGAGTGCCCTTGGGAACCTGGACATTGTCAATACTTTGGCATTCAGGAAGTCTGGAATGGAGAGCTCAGTAAGTGAGCCTAAGTATAATAACCTTCTCCTCATAACCACCTTAGAGTTGTCACTGGAATCATTCTCAATGCATGTGATATGATCAATTGGTTATGTTTTGCTTTTAGGTACTTTAGGTTAGTCAGATTTAGTAGTAACTTACCCTAATATGACCTTACTTTCCTTTCTTGAGAGTGCAGGGTTTTTTAAAACACATTGTGAAAATCCAAGGATCACTAGCTTGATAGTTAGATTCCTTCATGCTTAATCAAGATGAAGTTCCTTTAATTGATCCTCAATTTTGCCAGTGGCTTACAGTATTTGGACCGTTTTGAACCTACTAGGCATATTAATATAGCCCCAACTTTTCTGATCAATTTCAAACTTTATTTTCCCTTCAAAATTGGGAACTTCTTCTGAGGCAGGCTTAGTTACAAACTGGGGATTCCAAGGATCCAGCTTGCCAACACTCTCCAAATGGGACTTAAGACAAAAACCAGGAATAGATTAAATAAAATTAATTTTTTATAGAGATTAACTTATTTGATATCTATTCATTAGGCCAGGCGCTGGTATTTATCCTTTAGGGCATCTTCTGGTCACATATGAACATGCAATCTCACAGATTATTTTCTACCTCAGTTCAGCCCTTGAACTGATATGACTGAGACCTATTGCTAGGTTTATTGCTGAAAAAATAATCTCATATTTGGGAGGATTTAAGGACAAAAATTGCAACAATGAGCATGCAAAATTGTCCTAGGTAATCTCAAAATGAGTTATTTATACTGCTGATGAAATACAAATTCTGGGAAATTTCAGGGTCAATTAAAGAAAATGATTTATCCTTAATCAGGATGTCAGCAAGCTTCTCGATAGCACTGGTACTCCCATTTGGGTAGTCCATGTGCAAGTGCTATCATGCTGGTTACATGCATCAAAAAACAAAAAGTATTTTAGGACCAGCTCAAAATATGTTTTCACCATACAGCTGATGGAAACAACTCCTTAATTTGGATGTCAACTGACCCTCTCAATAGCACTAGGTACTCCCATTTGGGCAGTCCATGTGCAAGTGCTATTATGCCAATTATGTGTACCAACATACAAAATTCTTTGTAGGTGGTAAATTGATTTTGATCCAGCTCAATCATGCTTTCATCATACAGCTGATGAAAACGACTCCCTAATCAGGATGCCAGCTGTTCCTCTCAATAGCACTAGGTACTCCCATAGGTCAGTCCATGTGCAAATGATATCATGATGATTTTGAGGATTGACATACAAAATTTGCCCTAAGGCATGGAAAGGGATTATGTTCTTTTCATCAATTTGTTCATGATATTTGTAGACATTTTCATCATGTTAATTTCAAACAATTTCTCATTTTGAATATTAATATTGGTCCTGATTAGTCAGGACTAGTTGCCAAGGTTTAGTGCAGTGATAATCAGCTCAACTGTGCAAGTGTATTTGGCCCAAATTGACAATAAAATAATCAAATTGAATTGACATCAAGTTAATCAGCAAGGCTGAGTAGTTGCAGAGAAGATCAGTCTAAATGTGTGAGTGTATTTGGTCTGAGCTTTCATTAATATAATTAAATCCATGTTGCAATAATTTCCCTTAACCATGTTAATGCAATAGGCTTTAATTAAAGAACAGCCCGATTATTAGGAGGATAATTGGCCTGATCTGTTTGTTGTCAAATAATTTATTATTGAGTCAACTGCCAGAATCTAACACACATATTCTTGGTATGGTCGTTTGTCTTGTGGTGATAACTTCTTGGCTTTTTCTCATTCTTAGTCTTTGCTTCCTCCACTGTATACACTTGGTTTTTCATGGAGGCCTTGCAGGAGCTCTCTGGCTTTTGTATATCAATCACATCATGAAGGGCTTCTTTGACGTCTAGGACGGAAATAAAGCTTTGTTTGACAAATTTGATGTGTATGGCTTGTTTAGGGTTACTATGTAAACCAGCTACAACGGCGGCTACAGTATTGTCCAATATAATCATCTTTGAGGTCATCAGTGTCAGTGAATCGACTAAGAAAAGTTAGACTGGATGCAGACTCGGTTCTCAATGAACCATGATAGCATCAAGAATGCCAGGGGCACATCCCTTCGAATGACTCTGTTAATTGAGGATTTAGATGAAAGGTGAGGGAAATACACATTCAAAAACATTACAAAGACCCCCACAAACATACTAAGAGTGGTTTTGAGGGCAGCCGCAGTTCAGCTTGGGCATCCTCAGGTGGGAAAGGGGGCTGAGAGGTCAGCAACATCTCTGGTATTAGCAGTTGCAAGCCATTGACAGTGTCAGAAGATAGAGATGAAACTTTATAGAGGAGGGTACTCTTCATGTTGTGAGAGTCTTGATAATCCCATTAGAGTTTGCTATAAGAGCTGCAGACAAGGTAATGTTTGGTCACTGGAGGAAATCTGTAGGTCATCAGGATGGGAGGCCAAGTTAGGGGATCACACTGGAGTAGATATTCTGAAAAGTAAGTAAGTCAAAAATTCAATTTTAGTTAGAGAATATACTTGAATTTTTTTAGTAAACTTTAAAATCAACCAGCACTGGCCCCACCAGCTGGCAACCTCTTTTTATATGTTTGGGGCAGTGAGAGTATAATTTTTCGCACCCAAATTAGGGTTAACTGCCTTATGAAAAGGCCGTGATAATTGCTTTGACTCCATTTTTTAATTAGAATTAATTTTTAGGAAAAATAGGGCTGAGCGACTTTAAATTTTGACTTAAAGCTAAATGGCCCAAAAACAGAAATGGGTTGGGGTGGAGTTCCGATTTTTTAAAGATAATGGGGCCAAGCCCTGATGGAGCTTAGCCTCTAAAAAGCAAGTATTGGTGCTAAAGATAGGCTCAAAGGAGGTCCCCCAAACTGCAACTAATCAGTTTGATTAGTTGCAACTTGGAATTGGTGGAACTTTGCGAGAGGTGAGTCTAAGAGTGGCTGTTGAGGCTTGGTACTTATTTTTCCCTCATTTTGACAGCCAACCTGCATCAAGATTATTTCAAGTGAGGTGCGCTCTGGACAATTAAGGTTAGGGTTGGTGGCAGGTGACTCCTCAGCTAGTGGCAACTTGGGGCTGGGTGGTTGTGGGGATTTTGTGGCCTGGGCTAGCATCCCTGCTCCTAAAGTTGAGAATTTATAACACATGAGAAAACTTTGGGTAAGTCATAATTGAGAGAATGGCTGGTGTGGAGCATGGAAGCCTTGCCCCCTTTTAGGGAGAGCACAGACCCAGCGCTTATCAACAGTATGATCGAGGTCCCCCTCAAAGAAAAGTTGGAGGTATGAATGTTTCTGAATTCTCTTTTTGAAAAGAGAAAACCCTCTTGATCTAGCTGTAGGGGCACCACCTTGAGACTTACAAACATAGTTTGGGCCTCTATAAAAGCAATCAATGAATTTAACAAGGGTTTCATTCCAGTGTAGCGCAATTCTCATGAAGGTCTGTTTTTCATACTATGCTTTGCTTGGACCCAAATTCCTTGATAAGTGCTTCTTTCACTTCTCTCCAGGTATGCAGATCATCCATATGAGGCACCATAAACTCTTGAGCCATATAGATAAAACAAGATAAAATATTCTTAACCTTTTGATGATCTTTTGCACCTTCCATAGTGTAATTCTAGGGGAGCGTCCTCTACGCCTCAAACATTAGGCGTCTCCTATTTGCACAAAAAAGGGCCTAAGAAGGCGGCTTCCCCTTCATCACCCAGGGTGATCTCGCTTATGTGGTGAATTAATGGTGGGGTGATGGACTACCCTTTGAGGGTTCCTCCTTCCCTGCCCTATTTAACCACAAGTGAGCTTATTAAGTAAATCAGTGAAGTGTGTGCTGAGGTCATGGTGGTAATAAGACGCCAACCAAAGAGCAATGGTGAGCATGTCACTCCAGCGCCAATGTTAGGGTTTATCAAAGGGTGAAGAATCTTGTCAATTGGGGGTTCTAACTTCAACAATAATTTTGGTTGCACCAATAAGATGAAAAATCTGGATAAATTGAGTGGAATAATTCCAGGGAAATTGGATGTGATAAAGCCATTGAAGACCTAGTGGGACTGCGATCCCATGGCCTGGTTATGTGTGCTACCAGTCACCCGCCAAATGAAGTGTCACTGAGCCAAGAAAAATCGCGGTGGGAGAAACAGTTTAGTGGAGAAACTCAAGTGAGAGTTGGATGGTCAGCGGAAGGCCAACTCTCATCAAGTTAATTGCAAGATTTTGTTCTATCAAAATCAAATTGGGTTCAAATTCCTTTGTTTATGCATCCTCACTTATTCCCCAAGCCCCTAGGCCTCAATGCAACCATCCTTCACTGGTATGGTTGTCAGTCAATTATTTACCTTTAGTTTATATTAAACAACCCTCTTAAAATCAAAAAAAAATACTTTGATTAACTTTTCCAGAATTTTCCACCTCATCAACACAAACCATGTTCCTCAGGTTGCATCAAAATTGGGCCTTAGTGGCTGTTCTCACCATGCTGCTCCCCACCTTTGTCAAGTGGGTAATCACATGTATGACTTATTAGGAAAATCCACATTTGCCAGCGCTCTATGGTGACAAGATGTGCCAATGATGTTGGAGATCTTATCTCCCCATTGGTGAGGTTTCATGACCTTGCTACCTGATCTATCACTAGTGGCCTTGAGGCGAATTATGGTCCCTCTGTTGTGCCTGATGAGTCCCCCATACCTGAATCTTTTGGCCCCTCAGGGGCCGTGATTTGGTTGTCTGTCAGGTTGATGGTTACGTCGGCCATTAGCCGTCATTCTCTATCTACTTCCCTTACACCTATTTGTTAAATCACTTGGACGACAATGCCCTTGGCATTCTAGTTTGTCTTCTGGGTGCTCACGCACCCTGACTGGCAGGCCAATCTCTTTTTTATCTTCCAGTTCTGTGACACATAGTGGCTTCATAGATGTATAGTAAAGATAGGATACTCCTTTTTCCAGGTGTAACCTTGTCCTTAAACATAAGCTTAAAGGTAGGGGCCTCCGACCATCTAGTACTAAAAAAGGTAGGGGCCTCCAATCCTGTAACAACATGTACCCAGGAGCTCCAAAATTGGTAATTTCAGTTTTAGCATCACTTTGTTCAACTTGCCACTAGAGTTGACATAATTGATTCTGTAGAGGATTGAGATGTTGCTCCATCTTCTCCAAGGTTAATGCCTCCATGAAGTAAGTTTCAAACTCCTTCATTAAAAACCACTTTAGATGACGAAATTTTGGAATCTCCATAAAATCTTTTAACTTCTTCAAATGTGATGATGGGAAGACTTCCCATTCAGACATCTTCTTCATCGTTTTGATTGTGCACCAAACAGGTGACGCTATCAATTAGGTTATCTTTCATAGTGCAACCAATTAGGTGAAGGTATTATAAAGTGTTGGCTGAGCCCTGTATTGAGCACCAGCCCGTTGGGCTTCCATTTTTGAGCTTGATGGTGCTATGCCAAGAAGCCCAATAGTTAATACTTGAAGCTGTATAAGATTCATGACAAGTATATTTTCTATTTTAAAGGGTGCCAAGTCACCACTTATGTCCTGTCATCTAGATTATCCGTCCTATGGTCTGTATGGCAATATGTACTTATCAAAGTCAATTACTAAAATGAGATATAGTATTAACAACGTAGCTTTATTGTAGTATAGGATAGGGTTCTTATACATTGCACATAACAACATAATCCCCAAAAAGAAAAAGGATTAAATAAATATAATAGAAAGGAATTCTGGATGGGAGGCTCTTAGTCAAGCAATGCACTTCCAGATAGTATTATCCATTTGTAGCATAGTTTTGATAGGGAAAAATGAAGGTTGAATGCATCAAGTCAGATGAGACTTGGTATCATTTAGGTCAATCGTTGAGCAAATGCTTGATCCTTACCCTTTAGTGGATTCATCTTAATTAGCTCATGTGCCACCTTGGGTGGTATTTGTTTGACTTTCTTATGATCCTTCATTTCAATTGGGCAGGACTTCATTTTGGGATATTTTAAGCTCAATTTGGTCCGGTGGACTTTTTCTAGCATCAGTTTAAGCATTACTGACCAAAAGTTAGAATTTTAACCAGATGGAATCCTCCAATGATTTAACAATATTTGAGATGATATGGCCAATCCTGGTGGAATGGCTTATTGACTGAATTTCATGTTATTTGATATGATTGCTGGTTAGTTGCTTTATAATTGGGGTTGGGACGAAATTAGTATTCCGCCAAGTTTGGAATTAGGTTTGAGTGGGGCCAATTGGTGGCCCTGAAATAGTAAAAGGATCACTGGCAACTAATAGCTGAGGATGATCCAATTGGTATCAGTCAGCAGAATCAGTGTTCAACGCCAAATGCCATTTGTGGTCTGTTGTGGTATTTCTGGTGGAAAGCCATTGTATTTGATTCAATCATTTATATATGAATTCGCTACCTGTACTGATAATCTGATGTTGGCAGATCCAACAATTATGAGTTCAAGGTGGCCAAAGTTGTTTCCGGTGCCTCATTTATTATTGAGATAAGATGCAAATAGATGTCAGCGAGATGCTGAGATATTCCAAGTCAAGCGAGCAACCAAAGTTGTTTACAGCACATTATTATTAGCTTGAAGGTCAAGTCCAAATTTAATGTTTATTTAGAATAATTATTTATATGGCTTACTGGCAACTTAAGGCTGAGGATGAGCCAAAACTAATTTGGACATCAGGAAGGATGGAGCAAGAGGGTCGACGCCAGGGAAGAGAATAGTGTAGAAAAAGAAGAAGAGTGGCTGGCTGGAAGAACCAGCGGAAGAGCCAATAGGTCAGCGGTAGGTGCAGTAGCCCTTTTGTAAGTAGTATAAATACCTGGCACTTCCCTTTCAATAAATAAATCCCTTTGCCTATTCTACCTTTGTTTATAAATTTATATTTATTTCGTTGGTTGGAATATAGGTTAGGGGATCCCCAAATGGCGCGGGTGACATGCCAAGGGGTTAGCTAGTGCTGTTGGCCCCAACGTCTAAGGTAAAACAGCAAGGGCTAACCAGTCTTCATACTGGTTAGCCTGCCAACTAGCAGAGCCCATAGTCAAATTTCTGACACCACTAATTCTTCCTCTAATTAATTTAAGTAGCTTTTTAACCCCCTTCACAGGTTTAAATGTTGATTCTGTCATGGAAGTCATTTGGTCAAATTTTTTATTATGCCCAATAGCCAAATGTCTGACACTGCATCTATCTAGATACTAGATTTGATACTACTCTAAAATATCAAGATAACATCTGAGTATCATATTTGAACCAACATATAGCCCAGTTTATAGCTATACAAGGGTAAAGTTTTAAGTTTATAATAAATACAATAGTGAGGAAAGGTATCAAATATGGGCATGATAGATGGCAAACTTTATGCTAGAGTTCATGAGGGTGTACAATCTGATCCTGTTAAACATCAAAGTGATGAGCCACTCAAATGCTCTCCTCAGAATTTGAGCCTTGACAAGAAAATACATTTGCTGTCTAGTGAGTTGATGCCCACAAATAGATAAATATAAAATAAAGTGATTTATAGAAATCTTTATAAGGTAAAACCTGGACTGAGCTACCAATTGATAGTCTGGGTGAAACTGCCTCCCAAATCCCAGAGATGCAAATTGGAAGCCTCAGGACAAAGGGGGTGTAATAATCTGGACGTTGACAGAGTAAGATGCCCAATGCTTAGCCCTCATATTGGATAAGTGAAGATCCTGATTGGGGGAGGCCCAGGTACTCTCCATACTACAAGGCCCTTACAATAAAATTTAAAAAAATGACTTAGTAAAGGAATTTAAATCACTTCCTAGATTCTTATTAGCATATGGTTTACATCCCTTTTATAGTTTCTTGACAATAGCGTTAGCAGCCAAGAGCACAGATAGTTTCCAATTGCAGACCCAACTGAAGCAAAAGTGCTTAGTCCTTGCCTTTCAGGAGCTCTTCTGCCACTTAGGGCCATCCTGAAGGAAGCTAGAATCTCCAAACTGGACTATCTGGGCAACTAAAAACTCAACTCTAAAGCTACAGTATAATGGTGAAGCTGAGAATAGGTTAGATAGTTATAGATTGGCACATGAACACTAGACATATATTCTTATTTTTACCCCAATACTGGTGATCTATATTTAGCTTATAAAACACAAAGTTATTTTGTCTAACTAGGGGTAAAAAAGGCTATCCCTAATGGACTGAAACCTTTGGGATAGTGGATAAAATTTATTAGTCTAAATCAGTGTCAATTTTCCCTCAAGGGTTAAGGGCTAAATCTGTCATCCCAGTTAGGATTTTATACCGATCTGGGAGCTTAAACTACTTTATCTCTGTTAAACTTGGAAGGATCATTTTATAGCTCTATCCACTAATGAAATTGGATGTATCTAATGTTGACTTATGAGCCAATATTAAAATTTAGCAATTCAAAGTTGATGAAACCAATAACTTTGGGATCACTCAAACCTTGGGATCCACTTAAGCTGTTATATGGCCTTCCTGCAATACCAAAATTAGGCCATACAAGGTTCCTGAAAACCTTATTGGCAAGTGATGCCATGGTTAAATGACATAGTTGTGGGATTGGATTGCAAGGATAAGGAGTTGATGGGCCAGGCCAGAGGAGTCAAGTTGGCTGCCCTCCCTGACCTTAGATACACTGTAGAAAAAATGTTGAATTAAGGCCAAGCGGGCCCAAGTTAATCCCCAGAAATTGTGTGATGGGGTTAAGGCATTACCATCAATGGGGTTGATTTCCTGTTATAGTATAAATGATGATAGTTCATGATATCTTCTTCCTGAACATGGATTGAATTCATTTTACAAATTTACTTTTATAAATAACAGTGGGGTCAGTTGAAATCAAGGTCTTGAGTTTGTTTACTTGAGCTATAAAACTACCATCATTGGTAGCCATGTACTTTTGGGTAGAGCTATTTCCAAGCCCAACGAAGTGATTGAAGCCCAGATTCAACAAATTTACTTAAACTAGTTTTTCCCCAACCAATCTCTTAGTTGGTCATCTCCCTTATAATAAAGGACTTTGTTTTAGATATTTATCTACCTTATGTTACGATTTGTTGGCCTTGTGGTATACCTCCGTATAGCAGTATCCTGGGTTTATTTCACGAGTACTAAAGTTGTGAGCACCGCTTTGGGTGTGTGTGCAATGCTTTTATTAGTAGTCTTTTTCTGGAAAGTTAGAGACGCTCTCCTCACAAGTGAGAACTCTTAATTGAGCTTAACTAGAAAGAGCTTCCAGGCTTTACCCCGGGCAAGACTTACTCTAAGCCAGGGAGAATTCTCAACTATCAATGATCGCAATTTTTAAATACTCCTATCTGGGTAAAGTACCAGCTACCGTTACTGGGTCCGATCTAAGCTATGTGAGCCAACACTTGGAGAAATTTACCGCTTGTGTTAAATATTCGAAACTACTTGCAACTAAATGTTGACGTTTAATTGTACCAGCATCAACATAGGCTGCGTCTAAACTTCTTAGGGCTGGTCTAATGGGTCAATTCTAAAATTTTATACCGGTATAAAATTTATCTTAATACAAGCCGTTAGTTAAAGTAGGTAGTGCCAAGTTCTAAGCAAAGCTATCTTTGTGTTTATACGTTAGCCGCACTTGTAAACGTAAGAGCTTTATGCTTTAGCCTAAGCTATATCGGAGCCGTTAAACTTTTGCCCTTACTAAATGCTTATACTAAACTAAGTGCCTTTATGTCCTCGTGGTTGAAAATATCGACTTGCACAGTTATAAGCTTATTAGCGACGACTCGTATATTTTTAGTGATTGAATTCTTAAGGCATACCGAGTATTTAATGTTGTGTAACAATTTACTATCATTGATTTTTAAGAAAATAACTAAAAGCACGCCTTTTAATTATAAGCTACTCTTACTGCATTTGGTAACCAGATTTCAAATAGTTTAAGTTAATTACAACACTTTGACTTTAGAAACCACCTCCTTTATGATCGTGCCGTCTGTAAACAAAGCGTTCCCATACACTTTACTTGAAGTTACACGCCTAGACTACTCTAGTTAGTCGTGTATCATACCTAAAGGACGCTAAAGTTCAGCTATCCTAATGCTCATAGATCAAGTAACTCTTATAGCCATAAAGCTAACGTTATTTTAATATACCATTTAAAGAATCATCTTATATAGCAAATAACATTTACGCTCCTTAAGTAGAGATCGAATCTGCAACTAGAAAGCGATACCTAGAATTCAAGTTTGAACTTCAAATTAGCATCCATATAAACCCATCATATATGATAATCAAATCTGCTAATTTAAACGAGTCTGCTATATCTTGGAAATATAAAAGTAAAAGAACGCTTGAAATAGCTTACAGTGAAAATCAATTCAAACCTTGACTTCAGACAAATATAATTGATGCCCATAACCAAAATAATAAGTAACTATTTTATTTAATCTCGATTATAAGTCTCAAGACCAATTAATGAAATTGTCAGGTTTAATGGCGTGCTGTACAGTAATTCAGACAAACATAATTGATGCCCATAACCAAAATAATGAGCTACATTTAATTTAATCTCGATTATAAGTCTCAAGACAAATTAATACACATGCCAGCTTTAATAGTGTGCTATTGAGTAAAATGGTTCGTGCATAAAGTTCATAAGTTTCTAGCCTTAAAACAAGTATAAACTATTCCAAAAGCTCTACAGCTTAACGGCTACCATTTTTAAAAAACATTGGTGATAAATCAAAAAGCTTGCAGTTGCTAACCCTATAAATGTAACTCCAAGATATCATAAGCTTAGAAAAATCGATGTTAAAACTTAAGTCCACTGGCATTCTTGGGACAAAATTAAGTTAGATATGCCTTCAACAAAATAAACCACTTTAATCTATTTAAAAACACGGGCTGAACCATCAGAAGCCAATTCTAACTTACAAGCTCCTTTCAACCTTCCTTTTTATGGGCTTCATTCGTCTCATCCTTTTTGCGTTCCTCCTCTTCGCGGGCTTGTTCTTTTTCTTCGGCAATCCGCTCTTCCTGCTCCTCGATGACCTCTAGCCTCTGTTTATTTGTAGCGCTGCCTTGGGTCTCGGAATACGTCAGCTCAGCCTCCTTCACCTGAAAAAATAAGCTTTAAAGGGTTCAGGTGTACCAATTCATCGGGCAGGCTCGAAAGAGTGGCCTGCAAGGCCTCGGAAAAGTCCTTTTGCGACTCAGGGATAGAAAAGGCTTGGGCCATTATTAAAACGGTGATGGGAACTTTATGCTTCAGGTTCAACTCCAGCCACTGTTGCAGGCTGCTTCGCATCTGCTCGGGAGTGGCGCTAAAAGTCCTAATGCCTCGAGATTGGCAAGCTTGCGTCAGCTCCGGCAAGGTAAGCTCATTGACCCCTTCCGCATTGATCATCAATAAATATAATAGGCATCAGGATACAAAGCAAAACCTACCCGATCATCGGCGCTCAAATATCTCATACGATTCCGAATTTGAAACGCGAGCATAGCGTCCGTCCCAAAAGGCTTGATGTTCATATAGCGGCACAAGCTGCAAAGCTGCGGGCGGGAAAGATTGTCGAGGGTCAAATCATCTTTAAGCTCCTGAGCCAGTTTGATCAGAGTTTCGGTGCTCACAGCTTCGCCAGTGGTTCTGACCTAACAAACTTAGAGCGCAGCTTAAATTAAAGGGTACCTTTCTAAACAGCTCGCTAAATTCGGAGGCGGCTTCGGGATTGAGGGAATGGCCCGATTTGGCTGCCTCGTTAACAGTCTGCTGAAGGAAGTTCGAAACTTCCAGGCGGGCCTTGAATAATTTTTGACGCTTAAGTTCCTGAGAAAATAGTTAGAGGAGCAAAGATGAACCAGCATACTGCCTGATCCTTGCTTTCAAAGGTACTTGGGAGCATGCCTGGAAAAAGCTTTAGGGCCACAGGCAGCAAAAATTCAAGAACGGAACGATGACAAACACGAGAAAGGGTACTAGCCGGAACAGATCCCCAGTTGTTCTTTTGAGCTGTTCGGTGTGAATAAATCTCCAAATTAGGCTTACTTGGCGCTGTTCACGGCGAGAGAGATCATACCCTTTAAGCATGCGAAAAAGCAATTTGGTTGAGATTTTTGTTTCTAACGCGAGAAGTTTAAAGCCGTGATAGTAGTGAAGAAGCTCCTCTTTAGCACGAACCATGATAGGTTTCTTTTTGACAACTGTTGCTTTTAATTCATCTTTTTCATTACAACTTTATTATCTGCGGCCCCTTGTGCAAGAGTTGGCTTTTGTTCAATTGAATATGAGCGAAATACTGGTACCAATAAAGTTGAACTGGGATGAGGGAAAAGGTATGGGCGATTCACATTAGCCCCCGCATAAAAGTTAACTAAACCTTTTGGAGAAAAACATGGTGCAGTTTTATGAATACTGGAAGTCCTAAAAAGGCTTCTCAATAATAGATCTGTTGGGTTTGGTTTAACTGAACTTCTACAGGTTATGGAATCTAAACGGGCTAACAGATCAATAGGTTTGAGTAAGCCAAAAATAAAGTTCTATAAATCTATTTAAAGGAAACAACCAGCCCAAAAGACTTACATCGAAATGGCAAAATCCTCGGAGCCAAAACTTTAAAGCTGGAAAAAGTAACTGGCCTTAGCAAGCTCATTTCAGGATCCTTAAAAAATTGGGATCAATAAAATAGGATTTCAAAACTAGAAATCTAAATTGTTATGCCAATTTTAGTGTTATGGATACACAGTAACCACTTTGTAAACCAAACAATGGTTTAGCTATCAGCTAGGGTAGCTTATTAACCTTATAAAAATGCTTTTGTAACCCCTTGTTTAAATTAACTCGGTTTGAGTGAGGTTGGTATTATTTGTAAAACTCAGTTTAACGAGTTTTTACTTAGTTTTTTAATCAAATTTGAGCCAAGCAAGCGTATCAGATTCTGATCCAGATCATCCTTGCTGGAAGTAATTTAAGCTATAGCAGTGCCAAGCAGTGTCAACATTATTGCTGATTGCTAATCTATCAGTGGAAATCCCCCCTTGACTTATCACTTATTCTTTTATATTTTTAAAAGATTCAGTAGTAGCAGGAACTACCCTGCATGAAAACCACCCAAATCTTTTTTAACTCCATATCATTAATTAATTAATTAATTAATTAATGATAAGAGGGGACGAGGAAATTATGCTTGTCCTAGCCAGAACAGGTTTTGAACCTGTTACAGCATTTTTACCCCACCTTAGCTTGTGGTTACAGGTGTACACAACTACACCCGGTTCCTTGATATCACTTCAACGAATATTTAGGTTTCATGTTTTCCCTCTGAACCCCTTCAAACCCTTTTTACTTTGTAAATTTTTGATAGATCAGGTATATAAGCCTGCTCCTAATCCTCAATAAACTATCAAAAATCCTTCCTTCATATCTTTCCTGTTATTTATTATTGGGCTTTATCCCTGATATACTGATTTGGATACTTTGGGTGGTATGCCCTCCTCCATGCACCAACACCCAACCACTGAGATAACTGGTTGAACCAAAACTGGAGGTGTGGCCTGAACTGTAGGCCATGATCAACCTAGGATTCCTAAGCTGCTATGATAAATGGGTGATCCTGCCAGGGATGACACCTGGAGCCTATAACTGTTATACTGAACAACCAAGTTACTGCTGTTTACTTTATATGAATATGCACTAAACAAAATTTTAAGAAATTTGACCCCAGACCTATTGACAGATGGTTGGACAACTATAATACTTGGGTAGACTATGGGGTCAGCTCTCAGCAACTTTTGCAAGAAGTGATGAGCCTGCTCATTGAAACCATTTGAGGATAGCATAGCACCAACCTGCCTTTCAAATTCTGGAACTAATGGCAAGCTTGTGCCTGAGATAAATTTCAAATTTCTGCTGCTTAACTGTAAAAAGTTCCATCAGCTTCACCTCCAGAAGCTTTCAGTACTAGCAAATTTCTCAACAGATTTGAAGAACTTATGGGACTTTGGGGACAGATTACCACCTTCACTGCAAGGAAGTCAATCAGAAACTCCTTGACTGGTTCCTCAATGACCTTATAACTCTTACCTTGATGCCATGTACTTAGTGCATCTGATTTATATAGATCAAGACATTGCCATCTGCTGATATTATGCAAGAATGGTGACCTGCTGCTAAAATCAACCCTGAAACTGTAATGGGCAGGTTTGTGCCAGTATGCTACAAAGGAGTTGGGAAGTAAAAGCCATATCACTGACCACATAACCAACAACCTGGCAGAGATCTACACCTAAACCTGCGCACCATTTCTGGATATCATGACATAATCTTTAACTATAGTACCAGTGATGCTGCATGTTAACAACAGCGTCTGGCTCTATGATAGTGTCAAGAACAAGGCCAATGCTTTGCCCAGCTCACTTGTTAAGCATATCTTTCAGATTAAGATTTTTAATATATAATTTTAAATTAATAAAATAATCTTCACAAGCTAGCAGATATTTTTTGAAATGAAGTTAAATTTTTTAGAAAATGAAACTAAATTCTCAGTTATCATTTTCCCTTTTTAAAGCATTACAAAGCCCACTTAACTAGGTTCTTTTAACCTAAGCTTTTGAATGATGACCAGATCATCATATGTGAAAGCTCCATATCCCATTTGTTATAATTTGGAGAATTCAGGATGCCAGTGGTACAATCCACCAGATCATCCTGCATTCCTAAATGTCCAAATTCTTACCAACAACCCTGTTTCTGATCCACTCCTCTGCTGGGCTTGAATTATCAGACTTGACATCCAAATTTGGGGCAGAATCCAAGATTTCATCCACTAGGTCAATGTGCAGACCAGGCTGTTCCTGATCCGTTATATTACACCCTTATGAAACCTGAAATTTCCAGGTCTTCTCCAGGCAATGTGCACATTCCTCCAGCATCAACCATGTCACTTTCTCTGCTGGACACCCCCTTTATTTTACTAAGAACTTATGCCAGCCTCTCCCCCATCATGCATCTAGTATCCGCTCAACTTCATACTCTTAGATATTATCTCCTGAGGGCTCAACGGTCCAGGCTGCTCCAGTCTCTCACTCAGAACTCTCAAAGTTGCGAGGTTTGGATCATCTGATGGGCTTTTGACCCTTCCTGGAGCTCTAGTTCAAATGCGACCTTACTAATAGCCTAAATAATTTTATACAAGCCTAGAAAATTTTGGTCCAAGCTTTTGGCCTATCACTGGTATGACATAGTTCTTGGCCACTACTAACACCAAATCTCCTGGAGCAAATAGTGGATCTGGCACTCTTCATCAGTCCACATAATGCTTCTTCCATGCCATGGCACATTCCAGAAATCCCCATAATTTTTTCCTGATGTCCAACATTTTTAAAGCTAACTCGTCCACCCTCTGGTACACTCCACCAATTGAACCCCCATCCAACGCAGGATTAACCCCATGGTTTGCAAAAAATGGGGTCATTCCCATCATTGACTGAAAGTTGTTGTGATAAGCAAACTAGGCCAACCTGACCTATGCATCCCACTAATCCTGCCAATCCAAGTCTGTAACACCAAAGTATAGTTCTAGTACTTGATTTACCCTATCAGTTTGTCTTTTAGATTAAGTATGATAAGCCAAATCCCTACATGGGAAATTTTTCAAATTTTTTGTGAAAATTAAACCAAAATTTTGATACAAATTGAGGATCACAATCCAAATTGGATTTCCACCGGGAGGCCATGCTAGGCAAATATTTCATCACCAAAAATATTTGCTTCATCCTTGGATGCAAAATTGGAGGTGCAAGGAAAGAGTTAAGTGTATTTAGTCAGCTGATTGGCAATGACCATAATTGCATCCTTTCCTTGGACCTTTGGCAATCCTATGATAAAATCTGTAATCAAACCTCACTGCTGACTTGGAATTTAAAGTGGGATTAATTTAACATTTTAGAGGCTTTCTCAAAGGCTTTGACCTAAAGCAAACCAAGCATTCCACCACATATTTTATAATATCCTTTCAAAGATTGCGCCATGAATAATTCAGCCGCATCAATTTGATCATCTTCTTGACACCTGGATGCCCTGCCAATGGGTGCTCATGAGACTCTTGCAATAACTCCCATTGAAATGTTGGATTTGGGACCCACACACGTGAATTATAGTACAGTATTCCATTCCTTTTCTCATATATACAATGGTTACCATGCTGCTGCCCTTCCGCTGTCTCATCCTACAAATAATGACCAAATGCCAACTTCCTCTGTTTCTGCAAGATCACTTTCCTTAATTTGCTATCCTCACTTCCATACATCACAAATTGGTCCAAACAGAACATGGTGGCCATGTTGAACCCTTCCAACTCTGCCTTATAAGCCAACCCTGCATCATGACTCAGCCAATCTGCTAAGGTGTTGACCAGTCCCAGTTGGTAATCTACAAAAAATTGTATAAGACCAGCTCCACATGCCAATGGGCTTGCGCTGGTTCATCTTCTTGGGCTCAAATAATAATCTAGCACCCAATGATCCATATGGACCACAAAAGGGTGCCATGTATAGATCAGATGGTGTTGCCATTCCTATAAAGCCAAGACCACCACCTGTTATTCCTTGTTATATATTAAGTAATATTGTTTCCACTGGGATCATCTTCCAGCTAAAGTAGCACACTGGATGTTCCAGTCCATCCTAATCTTTTGTAACAATACTGCCCCATAGCATAATCTGATGTATCATTTTCAACCACAAAGGGTTTTTTGGGGTCCAGATGATCCAGGACAGGCGTTGAAAGGAGCTTCTCTTTTAATAAATTGAACGCCCGCTCCTCCTCCTCTCCCCAAATGAATGGAACCTCTCACATCAGCTGCATAAGCGGCAAAGCCATTTGTGACAGAGTTTTCAATGAACTATTAGAGAAAATTTACTGTCTCCAAAAAACTCTGTAATACTGTTCAATCTGTCAGGGCCATCCATGTGCAAACTGTCTGCAGCTTGTAAGGGCATACCCCAAGCCCATTTCCAAACATGACTTTTCCCAAGAATGTAACTAAGTTTTTTTGGTTGAATTCAAACTTTGATGGCTTCAACTGCAAGCCCACCCTGCCAGCGCTTCCAGAACCTCCCGCACATCATGTACATACTCAGCTCAGGAATGGGAAAATATGAGAATGTTATCCATATATGTGATACAGCAATGGCCAATCATCCCACTCAGCACTTTATCAACCATCCATTGGAACGTCGCTGGGGCAATTTGCAGCCTGAATGGCATTACCCAATACTGAAATATTCCTAAGTGGCATTTAAATGACATATACTTTTGATGTTCCAGTCTCAAAGGTACTTTATTAAAGGCGTCTGCAAGATCAATCTTTGTAACGATGGCACACCCTGTGTCTATCAGGAGAATATCCTCCATAAGAGCATGGGATAAAGGTCTGACTCTGTAACCGTGTTGAGCCACTGGAAGTCCAAACATGGCTGTAATTCTCCGCTTGCCTTAGGTATGAGTAATACTGGTGATATGACAGCAACTTTTGATAGCTTGATAAACTCCTTGCTCAACATCAAACTTACATGCTCCTTTAATGCCACTTTTGCTAGTTCATTCAGTGCGTAAATGGATATCTGCGGGTAAGTTTGAACCCTTCCTTAAATTGAAACAAAAACAATATTGGGCCAGTAGGGAAAATGACAAATCCTTTTTTGGCCCAAATACCCCTACAAAATTGTGTTATTCCACTGACAACTCCTCCGCCTGCATAACACCCACACTCATAGATCCATCCAACTTATGCTTACCCACCATCAATCTCCATCTCATTAGTGGGCCCATCCTTGGGTTCATGGTAATGGTAAAGAAAGGCAAGTCAATCTGGGGGCAAAACCAATGCCACCACCGCATCTCCAACACCACTGGATGGGCCTAATTTATTATCACACAGAACTGCTCCCTGAACCCAAACAGAATTTGCCATATCCCTATTGAGGGAATTACTCACCATGAGGGAGCCCTCCAAGATGCATCAGCAAACATCACCTCCAGTCCCTCCTGGATTTTTGGCTTCAGTTTCTCAGCCAACGCAATCTCAACATAGTTTTATTCCACCCCTGTAACCATCAGGGCCATCGCCCCTTCTATTCTGTCATCTGTATACAACTCCACTGGGATCCTAGACGTGGATAAAGTGAAGAGGCCAATTTATTTTTTTGAATGAATTTTTAAATTGTGAATTTTTGGGCGATGAATACTTGGTCATGTTCTCCTTATTGTGTCTGTGGCTCACCACTTTACATGATTCCTCCACATTCCCTTGCTGTACTTCCCCTTGTACATCCTTTATTATTTCATTGGACTTTATGCCAGCCCCCTAACTGGGTCATCCTCTCACTGTAAATTGACCTTTCCCTGGTGACATGGACCCCCTTGTGCTGGTCCTAAGCCAGCGCTATTGCTTCTCATCCTGCAAGGCTAATGCGACATCTTCTACCAGTGTACCATGTACCTTTGCTGCCACCATGGCTTCCATCAGATCTGCATGTAATCCTTAGTAGAGTAGTTTAAAGGATTGTTAATCTTCCAACAGGGCCGCTTCTGCAAATGGACAGAAAATCTGAGCATACTCCTCCACCAAAATACGCTCCTGGCTGACCATCATGGGCACCAACCATCATTCATCCTTCACCTCATACAGATAGGACGCACAGCAATCAAATCTACAAATTCATCCATCGTAATTTTAGCAGGCAGCATGGTTCTTTTATCAGCTCCTGCACACATCCTGCCAAGTCCAAAAGGAACACATCCACAATCTTGGTTATCTGGAGCAATAAAGGGGCTTCCCCTGTTGCCTGTGCCAAACGTGCCTAGAAATGGACTTGCGTTATTACCTGTAGAATCTTGCCCAGCGCCTCCATGGACAGTGCAACCTGACAATCATGTGATTTTGGCTTTAATGAGACTTTAACGGTTTTTGGCGTCGCAGCCCCACATAACTGCCCCAACTTGCACAATAAAAAGCCAGTGAGAATAATACCATAACCACAGACAACATATGTTGTTACCACTCTTCCCCTTATGAAACAACCAACTCCTCATGGTGCCCCACAAGACATAGAAGAAGGTATTTGATTTTTGTTTAATGTAACAAGAATGTTTGTGCCAGTATTCTACAAAGGAGTTGGTATGTATGAGCCATATCACCAACCACATAATTAACAACTTAGTGAAGAACCACCCCTGAACCTGCACATTATTTCTGCATGTCATGACATATTCTTGAACTATGGTACCAGCAATGCTGCATGCTAACAGCAGTGTCTGGCTCCATGATAGCGTTGAAAACGAGGCCAATGCTTAGCCCAGCTCAACTGTCAGGCTCATCTTCCAGATCAACATTTAATATATAATTTTAAATTAGTAAGTAATTTACACAAGCTAGCAGATATTTGTTGAGAGATTGTTAAATTTCTTAGAAAACAAAACCAAATTCTTGGGTATTGTTTTCCCTTTTTATAGCATTGTAAAGCCCACTTAATTAGGCTAAATTAACCCAAGCTTTCAAACGATGACCAGATCATTGTCTACATAAGCTCCATATCTCATTTAATCATGATTCAGAGAATTTGGTATGCCGGTGGTGCATTCCACCAGATCATTTTTTTTCCAAATTTCCAAATTCTTAACAATGACCCCATTTCTAATCCTCTCCTCTTCTGAGCTTAAATTAATCATTGTGGGAATTCAGCTGAGGGTTGCTCTCTGGTGCTGTTTGCCGCTGGATTCCACAACCAATTTATTAAAAATATGGATAAAGTACTAATAAATAAAAGGCTGTTTTTAAAGTTTTTATTAGTGTGGGCGCAGATAAAGAAGAATGAACCTTCTTGATATCCAACCATTCAGTATTTAAACTGTATCAAGGGTCAAAGGAAATTCAATGATAAATTTAGAATAGCTTAGTATGGTCCTAATTAAGAAATATGTAAATTTGGCCTATCAAAGCTCAGAAAACTTAATTCACTTTGTTTGAATGATGGATGGGAGTTATTTTAGGCAAGATGTATCCGTGGGGTAACAATTTAATAAATTTCAGCCAATACCCACTAGAGAAACATATTGCACCTTGGGGGACCCCCGCCAAGCCTATAAAAGGTGGTGGTCTCCCCTTAGGTGTTTGCTTTGAACTAGTTGTGACCTGGGAAGAAACCTTCAATGGACTCCCCTGGTTCACCCGTGTGATCAGGGCAATTTGACTTCCTGACTTCATGCTATTTGCCCATATACTATTTGTAAAATTGTTACCCCAATTTGTGGGGTTCCACCGAGAATTGACCAGGGTCTTTTTGCCAATAAAATTGGTAGTATTTCTTAAATCACTATTATTATCATTATGAACTTGTAAATGTCTGAAATTTCCCCCTTTCAGCCTATTTTGACCCAAAACATTCTTTTCTTGAAGCTGGGAGGGCAAATGTCCGACAATCATACTTGACATTCAAAAATTGGGGCAGAATCTGAGATCTCATCCACTAGGTTGATGTGCAGACCAGGCTGTGCCTGATCTGTATTAGAAATGCTACTGTCACAAATTCAGAAGCCAATGATTTGGATGTCTCTGATACTAAGGTTATTTTAAAAATCACAATATCAAGCTACCCTTGGAAGTTAACCAATAGATTCACACCCTCACCAAACAAATCCAGAAATTGACCATGTTAGTTGAGGGGCAGTGGACCTATAATAACCTTCTTTGCTTTAATTGTAACCAACCTGGCCATCACTTCTGTTAATGTCGCACCCCTTTCATTCAGTGCCAGATAGTTCACCCAGGTGGATGTTGCCCTTATCAAGGAGAGCAAAAAACCTTGGCCAAGCCACCTGCCACAAAACCTTCCAAATTGCTCCCAACAGTTTGTCCATCCAATCATACTCATCCCAGAATTCCCGCTAATGCAAATTTCTATCAGATACATCAGGAACTTCAATAGTGTTACAACTAATAGTATGACAAATGCTGGCTATTGCTGTTTCAACTTCATAGGCTAAGCCTTCAATACAAGTCTGCGGGGCAACCCACCAACCCAGAAGGCTAACAAATTCACCTTGGAGCAAATTAACCCCTCAGGATGCACACAGAAAGCCCTACACCCACCTGGGTGATCTTTGTCTCTGTCTTATCATCCCCCTCAGTGTTAATCCCCATCAGTCCCTCATTGTTGGTAGCCTGTTAGTCAAGCTCCTGCGGGGCTTCCCTGTAGCTCCAGGTATTATGGTTGGTAGCGCTGACAACTTTAGATGCACTCACCCAGCGCCTAGCCTTGGGGATCTTCAGCCCACCCTTCCACTGTGGTTACCTTCTGACTTCCTTAATAGAATAAAAAAATGAGTGAAATAAAGATCTTTATTATAAGAGAAGTTAAGGTTTTATATGAGGTATTTCTATGGCAAGCCTCTCCTCGCCTATCAACATTCTTTGGCATTCATTGCTGGCAAACCAAACTTATCATCAGTGCTTCCTCTTTCAATTGTCTCCTCAAAATCTTTGTGATCCAATGCTAAACATTAATTCTGATTCATCCTTGGCATCAATTGCCAGTTAATCATATACTAATTTACTATTATTGATTAATATCAAACATCCTCAGCCTAAGTCACCAGTAATTAGTAACTCAAGTTGGAATGTTCATAGCTTGCTTGACTGTCATAAACCTCAGCATTCTTCTGGCAATATAATTATCTTCAGTGTAAATAACCCTTAAATACCAAAAAATAACTGATTAGATCATCCTTGGCATTCAATCACCAGTGATCCCAAACATCCCAATGTCAGATTATTAATTTGTCGTGACTAATTTATAAAAATATTTGCCATCCTTGCCTTCATTCACTAGTGTCAGATTTAATAATTCGTTAGTATAATTATTCAATTATATTTTTAGTATTATTGGTGCCCAACCCAATAAGGTGGTCCTCCACACATCTTTATTTGCATTATGATAAACAAAAATATATTAGTTAAAATTCCTAGTATGATGCCATGGCGTTAGCTTAAGCATCTGTTCTAAAAGGGGAAGAGGGATTTGGGGATTTTCATCTGTTGCCAGCTTCTTCTGGAGGGCAAAAGTAGACAAAAGAGGGTAGGAGCGTCAATAGCATGGGACAGAAGGAGAAATAGATGAGGGTTCTCCTCATCAATAAGGCTAACAGTATGCATTGCCTCAATGTACTGGGTGAGTTGGTTTTCAGTAGAGATTATAAGTTTGGCACACAAGTAAAAGATTTAATGCGCTGGCTGTAAGGTCCTTGGCTCCAGCTATCAGGCCTGGACAGGGTTGTACATCCCTTTAGGAACAAAAAGGGTTCAAACCTCAAGGCATTGCCCCTTACCCAAATCTCAGACCTAGGGCACACCCTGGATGGGATATGGGCAACCGCCGCCCCACCCTGATTTCCAAACTTTTTTCCTACCCACCCCTCATCCCAAACCCATTAAAGAGTCAAAATCTGAAAATTTTTATTTTAAAAAATCAAACAACGGTGTGTAGATTTTAGAAATTAAAAGAATCTCGCCACCATGGTTCTTGTCTGTCCCCAACAAGGAATTCAACCAGAAGTCAAACTGAGTGGGGACAACTTACCTAGTAAGCTAAAATCAAGCAAAAAGTTGAAACAAAAAGGCCAAAAATGGGGAATAAACCCAACACTCCACTTTAAACTTATGAAGGTGAATTTGGACATTCAGAATTTTAGAAAAACTGCCCAAGAATGTCTTTGAACCATTGACTAATACTATCAAGGCAAAATTGGGGATCATAACCATGAATTAACAATTTTAGATTTAAAATTCATGGTTATGATCCCCAATTTTGCGGTTCATCTTAGTAGTCTCCCTTCCCTCATCCAAGCTTTAAGCCCAACATTCTACCTTAGGTAGGGCGCTGGGTTATTGTTTTAAATTTTTTGAATAAGAATTGTCAAAAAAGCTCTTGGTTTTTACTTAATGTTGCCAAAATTCTAATAAACTTCACAGTTTTGTTCTTCCAAAAGTAGATACCACCCAGGGTTCACTTTTAATGGCCTTATTGATAGAGGAACTCTTAGGTGCTAGTATAAACCCACCTGTTGGATGCTGCAGCACCTCAATGACAAAAAACCTTCTCCAATCTCCCTCACCTAATTCTGATGGTGCGCAGCTGAGTAGTCTGTGACTACTGTTGTGGCTGCTAAAGCAACAGCATTCAGAGGCCATATTCTCTTGGTATGTTGTTATCTTATTGGCTGGTGGGTTTAAGGTAGTTGGGTTTATAAAGAGAAAATCTCACTACATCAACGCACATGAGGCCAGCTGCAAAAACTAAATATCAATACTGAATTTGGCATCCTCAGGGAAATCTATAAGGAAGTTAGGTATAGGGAAGACCTTGCAAAGCGGCTCAATCATTGTATGGAGGGCTTGGTGAAGGAGGGAGTTGGTGGTACAGCGGCTGCATTAACAGCCTTTTTATGAATCATTTTGTATTCAGGGAAACCATTTTGGGGATGGAAACAGCAGCGGGGAGTCAAATTTTGGGGCTGTGTGAAGAATTCTGACCAGTCAAAGTCTGGCTTGATTCTGTAGGCATAGTCAACATCATCAATCTGTTTGAGAGCATCAAAAGGGTTTTATACTTCCAGCTCTGGACCAGAAACAGGAGTTGGTGAGGTGGAAGAAGCTGATTGGCTGGTCACAGTGGGCCACAGCAATTCTTCCAGAGCATAAGCATTCATCTGATCTTGAATGGGTGGGAAGTCAAAACTCTGTAAATGTAGTGGTGGGAGCAGTGCCCAAGGTGGTTAAGTGGGGGGAGAAATGATCCTCATGTAAAAAATTAGTAAGATCAGTAGCAGGGCTTACACCAGAGGGAGGAATGGCAAAGGCAGCTTCAGCATAAAGCTCTGGGCACTTGCACTCTGAGTGGTCAAAAGAAAAGCACTAGGGAAAAATGGCATGGCAATTATCAACGCATGCCCAGAAGGGATGATCAGAGGTAGATCTGGTCACTGTGTGGGGGGTATTGCGAGGTGGGTGTCTCTACAGAAGGGGAAGGTCATCACAAATGTGCGAGGCCCAGTGAGATAATCAGCGCCATTTGGAACCACAAACTACTTGCCAGGGTCAGCACTGTAGGCAGTCACGCCATATGTGAGCTTGTGGCGGAGGCATTTGGGGGAGATGTGGAAGGGCAAGCTGAAAAATTGGACCACCAGTGTGACTTCATCTGACAAGTGCGTTTGGATGGCTGGTATTAGTTTGTTTTTAAAAATAAAAGGCAGCTGTGCTGCCACCATGTTGCAGGCTTCACATGAGAAGCCAAAACCAAAGTACCTCTTAAAGGGGTGAAAATATATAGATCTGGTGGGTTTGTAAACCACCATGGCCATCTCAATGATGGCCACGCTCACATAGGGGAATAGGTTCCCATACTCAACCTGAGTCTAAAATGCAGGTTGCTCTGAGGGAGCACCTGGGGCTTAGAACAACGTCTGGGAGCATGCAAGGTGGTGGGCTAGGTCCCAAGGTGGGATGTAGTAACCCAAAGTGTTTGTGGGACTAGGTGGACTAGCTCAGGGGCATATTGGTGGCAGCTGATAAATTCCAGGAGGCAGCGCACCACCGCCTCATGTGGGGGCATCAGGCATTGATCTGGTTGATATATGCTAGGGCTGGTGTGGGCAAAAGGTGGTTGAGATTAGAAACTCTTTTTAAAAACATTATGAATTTGGTTGATTAAGTGATTAAAGCGAAAGAGAGCTTTCAATTGTGATTCAAGTCCATAATTAAATCAATGAAGAAGCAAATCCATGTCTAAAAGAGAAGGCAAAAGTTAAGTCAAATCATAGAGAAAGGGTAGTGTTCAATAACTAAAATTTTTTTCTGGACAAACATGTGATCAGAATGAAAAAAGACTAACTTCAGAGGAACCTTCATTAAAATCTCTTAAAAAGTTCCTGTTTTCACAAAAATAATAAATATTTAGATCCTGGTAGTAGATTACCCAATAGGGTTCAGATTATAGAATATTAAGCTTATAGGCTCTTCCTCCAGGCTGGTAGGTAGTAAAATAGTGCTAAATTTATCAACTGATATTCAGGAAGAATAGGCTTCTGAGCATTGGACTGCTTGGTTTCAATTCCTAGTAGTTACAAGGGTTTTTGTCACTAGATCCTGTAGCATAAAAATTTCATCTGTTAAACTTTGCGTAGATAAATCAGTAGTATCAGGAGTACAATGTACTAATTTGTCTTTAATGCTGAAGAATAGCATGGGATCCCTACTATAAACTTATTATACATTGACATCTTAATGATTCTAAAAGTAAACGAGGCAGGTTGACCTTGGGGCAAATATACCACACTGAGTTTTTTAAGCATGTGCTGGTTTTGAACCTGTTTAAATTAAAACCTAACCCAGAGTGGATCAGGAACCACCCCGCTATGCTACCACTCCTCCATCTTGATGATTCTATATCTTACGAAATAAGCCATCAGGGCTTCTGAAAGGTATTCATTAACCCAGCACATATTGGTATATTCTATTTTAGGAAGTATAAAGATATTTGTATAATTTTCTTGCTCCACTGCCCCATTAGTAGAAAGATGTTAGGGGGAAATGAAAGCCTGAAAAATTCCAATAAAGTAAAATGAGATTGGTCACCAATCTAGATATAAAATCTGTAACATTTTCTAATAAAAGAACCTTTTGATCTATTATTCCAGGTGAGGACTTGTTTATGTTAGGAAGAGGAAAGATCATAAGCTGTTGCAGAGACTAGTAATGTGGCTTTGGCCTATTTTATGAAATAATCTATTGTGAGGATTATATAGAGGTTATTATACAATGCAGTTGGTAAGGGACCAATAAATCAGTAATGACTTTAGAAAAGGTAGACGTTAACCCTACAACTTGATGTTGATTCATCAGATAGGTTGGGCTATTGTTCTCATAAGTAAGGATTTAATCAGTAACATCATGTATGTAATTAGTCATGTCTTTCCAATAACATCATCCCTGAAACTTTGAGAGTTATTCTGTAAAGCTTCATGTCTGATGGTAGTATGCGCTTTCATAATGGAAGAGGCTCTTGTGTAGGGGCATAAATATGGTAATTAAGCCATTTCTATATGTTTGTATAGTAATTAAATCCTGATCTGGGTCTGATCAGTCATCCATCTTGGTTGCTCCTAAAGAGGGGCCTCTTGATCTCAAGTCTTGGGTCATATAATCAGTTGATTCATATGGTCCTCTTCAGAAGCATAAATATTAGTATGGATAATTGTAAAACCCATCAGCGTTATGATGTATAGCTCACATGTGATGGACCTTATTGATTTCACAATTCTGTAGTATGAGGTCCGTCAAGCAATTCTCCCATTAAGATCCTTCATCTATTGCAGCCAGCTTAGAGAGGCACGATTGGTATAATAATGAATGCTTCACATATAGGAAATGGTGGAAATTCTTACTGACTAGTAGCACCACAAAACATTTGCATTCCATAACACTGTAATCCTCTCTGCCTTTATCATGGTCTCGTTGAAATAGGCGATGGGGTGATTAACTTGATTTGGTTAAATTTCACTAAAATAGCTCTGAGTGTGAAATCACTTTTATTTTATAAATAGTATATAAGGCTTATCAAACTTGGAGTATACTTATATGGGAGCTGCCATAGGGGCAGTCTTTAAGTAATAGAAGGGCAGTTGTTAAGATTCTTCCCAATGAAATACTATTGTGTCTAAATAAACTAATGTTTTGGAAAGTTCAGCAAAATGAGGTATGAATCGTCAATAATAACTGACTGTCAAGATTCTGATATGACTGGATGATAAGCCTGAAATAGCCATGGCGGATTGGCCAGAATCTGCTAACCATGTTTACTGATGCAATTAATTAAGTGCCTTGGATGAGGCGATATTGGGTTGTAAAGAGGTTAATATTTTATTGCCTCCAAATAGGGCGATAAGGCGATGTCTTTTTTTAGCACTAGGTGGTCCCAAACGATAGGGTGATGTCAACATCTAACAAATATAAAGTAGATCACCTCAAACTAAGGCAATAGAGAATTTGAGAATGCCATACTCGCCAGAGCCATTAAGAATATGGCGGAACTGAATAGTCTAAGCTGAGGGAATGGTATCATCTGAAGTCGCTGATATATAAATGAGATGGGGCAATTAAAGTAGGAGGATTGTTAACAGGAAAGAGAGAGTGGAACTGCGAGGATCCACTGTAATATTAAAAATAAATAAAGAAGTGTAGTTGAGGCAATTGCTTCATACATTATAAAAGTTTATTTTGGTTGACTTGAGGACAACAATCTTCATATTGTATGTCTTTTTCTCAGTAGTTACCTTGTGCATCTCACTCAGCATGTATTAACTATACCGCCAAATTATAACAGTGGTGCTCACTACAGGGAGCCCAATAATCAAACCGCCAAAAATTAAAATCCTCCAGTTTCCAGACATGTCACATTAGGCCTGAATTGATGGAAAATCCTCACAGCACACTGTGCCAGCTGATATATGCGGAACTTAAGCTTGCTTTAGACATGGTGCATAAGAAGTAAGATGAGCTCCTTCAGGATCAGAATGACGTAATGAACCATCTTGACAACACATTCAGTCAAATGCGGATTTTTGGAAACCAAAACAGGAAACTCACTAATCGCCTGGATGACATTACTGAATGACTGCATAGCACAGAGAGGAAATTGAACAGTACCTCCCATCCTTCTCATCAGGAAGTAGATAAGCGACAAGGGACTTCTCAGGGAAAAGTGTATTGTGGGGAATATGACTCTGGGTACACAGTTTAGGAGCTTTTCAATGGTCCTGCATGCAGAATGAACTACTCCACTCAAGAGGGCAGCTACGGAGATTATTTTGAATCAGAAAACCAGTTTCCTAAAGTCATGGTTGTACTGCCCACCAAAGGGACCCATGCTACCACTGAATTGGTGGACAGACCATCTGCTGCTTGGCCTACTAGTCCAACTCCTCGACAAGATACTGCATATGGGTCTCACCCATTCCTCAGTATGGCCCAAAAGGTCATAGTTATGAGCGGGATGAGATCTGTATTGAGAAACTGCCTCCATTTGATTGCAGTGGGAATATTCATGGCTTCTTTAAATGGTTTTAGTTTACAGAAGAAGGCGCCTCAGACTGGCATAAAGCAAAACTGTTAATATCTGCATTGGATGTTGGGAGCGCTGACCAAGTCACCTGCTACCTTCCAAGCAGCATTATTACATACCAAGAAGTGAAGGATATGGCGTTGCAGCTGTTTGGGGGTACCACAAAGATGTCACAGCGGAAGGTGGAATTCTTGACCATTGGGTTCCATTGTAGTGAGACACTCTCTACATTTGCTGACCAATTCATGGTGGAAGCCCATGTGCTGATCAGGGCAGGGACTTTATCCAAGTATGATGTGTGCATTGCAATGACCTCAGCAGTGAAGCCATACTATGAGCTTTATGATGTGATGACTCCAAAATTTGGATAATGACATACCCCTGCTCAAGTTTGTTCAGTTTCTGCACCGCCTATTTGCTACCTTCCCTTTGACCAATACAGAATGGAAGCATACCACCTCCATTGCTGGACCTTCTTTATTTGGGGGAATTTCCCCATCCTGCTCAGAATCTGCCATGCCCTATGGTCTTATTACAATTTTGCGCTCAGCCCTCAGCCAAGTTACCCCCAGCAGTTTGATTTCCACTATGGTCCTTATCATGAAAATCGTCCACAGACCAACTACCACCCTGGACCTAAAAACGCCAATTGCCGGCAATCATCATATCAACCTAGGCCTGGTTATGCCAATCAATAATTAAACTATCAGCCTGAGCCATTTTATGAAAACCAATGGCGTGTACCCTATGGGGTGAATTGTTTTGAATGCAGTTGACCTGGTCACCTTGTCCAAAGTTGCCCCAACTGTTGGGTTCATTATGTACAGCAGGACCAATACTACCAGGGAAAAGATGGAGTGGAGTAGAGATGGGACACTCTAACTCCACTATCTCAACCCTAGACGTCCCACCTTAACCAATTGTAGTTTTCCCATTGGAAGTCCCCCAATACAATGATGTATTTTTGTACCAGCAGCCAGTCAAAGGAGTAAATGTACTGACATGGGCACAAGCCAAGGCCACCGCAGAAGAAGAACCTCAAGAGCGATCATAGCCATACGCTTGTTAATTGTTCAGCCAAGATGCTTCCCACGATCTGGAACCAACCTCAGATTCCCCTTCCTTAAAAGATGTAAACGTTGCCCTTCCAGTAGATGCTATTGCCAAAGAATATCCTAAAGTAGTGAGGGTGTTATGAGATTTCTTGGGAAAAGAGATCCCTTATATGTCCACTTATTAAACAATCAGAATTCATCCTACTCTGAGTGTATGTACTGTGACATTGTTGTAGCCAAAACATGAGTCCATGAAAAAGTTGATACAGGTGCCACAGTTAACATGTTTTCTATCAAGTTGGTGGCGAAGTTGACACTAAAACCTGATGTGGAACATTGGATGGTTTATGAGACCACGGGTGCAGAAAGCACAGTCTCTGAGGGAGCGTACAGTGTGCTACCTTTGCAGTTTGGGTCAATTTTCATTGTAGCCCTGGCGATAGTGTTGCCAAATTATAATTATTACCTATTAATTGGAACCACTTTTATGAGACACATTGGTGCTGTCATTGATATGACGGCGGAGACCTTTAAAATTTTGGGGCAGCAATCCAAAAATTTAATCTTTAGCGGAGTGCTAAAGGATCTGGTGCAGATGGGACATATCAACCTGGCATATAGTGATGGCGTGATTCCAGTTCACTACCATAAACTAAGAGCAAGATCTGGGCCCTTCACCAACAGATATACAATATCAAGGGCTGCCGCTCAGAGCTTCTGGGCCTATGTCCATTCCCTCTAGTCACCAAGTAATAGTGAACACCAAATTGGTGGTAGAAGTTCCAGATGGACACTATGGGGAAGTTATTGGTCCTTATCAACAATTGTGGCTTGAGCCTTATGTGGCTCCAGGCATTATACTTCCAGGACATGGAGAGATTAGGGTTTTATTAGCGAATCTATAGAATGAACCATTGCAAATCTGCCAGCATCGATTTATTAATGTATTTACACATGACCCCTGTCAAGGAGGCCCTTCAGGCTCACGAGTTTGGGTTGCTGGATGAATTTGGGCTACCTGTCAAACCACAGCATGGTATAATGATGGTTGTGCCATGTGAAAATTTAATGGGGTTATTGGAAGACCAGAAAGACTAAGTGATAGCTCTATTTCAGAGTATAAGGAGATTTTTGCTGTTGATGACCACAATCTAGGATGCGCTCAGGGGGTGGTACATCAATTGGACACAGGGGATCATCCCCCATCAGGTCTCAGCTGATCTTCTGATTTAGGGCAGCGGAGGAAGTAGTAACTGAGGAACTTAATAAGCTGTTGGAGCAAGGGATGCTTGAACCATCAAATAGTCCATAGGCTTCACCTGTCCTTATTTCAAAAAGAAGTATGGTACCAACTGGGTAGTAATAGACTACTGGAAGCTCAATAATATCACCAAGAATCACTCATATCCCTTGATGTAGATCAAAGATGCTTTGGATTGTTTAGGGGGAGCCTGTTTTTTATGGCAATGGATTTGATATCAGGTTATTGTCAAATTGAGTTTCCCATGGAATAACAGTCAAAATGCGCCATCATCACATGTAAGGAGCTTTTCCAACCAACCTGTATGCCACAAGAACTGTGTAATTCCCTAGCTACATTTCAACGGGCCATGGACACCATTCTTAGTGACCTAAAGCTGTCATGCATCCTCATGTACCTTGACAATATCAATGTCTTTTCATGTACATTTTCTGAGCATCTTATTCACTTGGAGGAGGTCTTCCTCTAACTTGCAGAGGCCAACATCAAGATCAAGCCCCATAAATTCCACTTCTTCAAGGACCAACTGGAGTACCTTTGGTTTGTGGTAGATGCGACCAGACTGAAGCCCCAACCAGCCAAGTTGGAGGCTATCTGAAAGATGACTATGCCAAGCATTAAGCGTGATATACAAGTGTTTTAGGGATGGTCAGCTACTACTGACGCTTTATCCCCAAATTCAATTGTATTGGAGGTCCACTGTTTGAGTTGCTAAAGAATGAAGCCATGTTTGAATGGACAGAACGCCAATAATGCTCTTTTGATACATTTTGGATGGCACCAATCAGTGAGACAGTGCTGAATTACCCAAATTTTGATAAAGAGTTTATCACCCAGATGGATCCATCTCATTCAACCGTTGGGGCAGCTCTATCACAAAAGGACGACGAGGGGGGAGAGCACCCAGTAACGTACTGCAGTCAAAGTCTGAATTTCCACAAACGTAATTATACCAGGACCAAGCAGGAGTGCTTAGTGCTTATATACGCATATAAGAAATTTTAGGGTGTATTTGCATGGAGTTAAGTTTAAAGTCATAATGGATCATGCTTCGTTATGCTGGTTGCAGTTCCTCAAGGAGCCTGAAGGGTGTATAGACCGATGGTCCCTCAAACTGCAGGCTTTTTTGACTTTGAGATTCTCCACTAACCTGGATAAATCCACCAGAACGCGATTGCTTGTCAAGCTTGCCAAAAGTTGATGTCACAGCAGATTTGAGCAATATGATGTACAACGAAATGCTCAACGGAAAATATGATGGTGAGCCGCCACAGGTCATATAGGCGTTGAATGAAATGCAAGCCAATACCTTCCAGTAGTATGGTGAGTTGTACAAGTGGATTGGAGATTCTACGGTGAACTTCTCATGACCCTCAGCCTGTCCCAGCATTATTATGAGTGCACATAAGACAGTTGGACATGGTGGAGTGTGCAAGATGTCGGAATTGTTGCGGCCTCAGTATTACTAGGAAATCTTAAACTTTGATATGCGTGAAACTATCTCCTGCTGCCATCAGTGCCAAGTGGAAAAGCTGTCTATCAAAAGACCTCAAACCGGTTAGTGAAACTACACTTTGCTTGGAATACAGTTTCTATTGATGTCGTTGCCCCCTGCCAATGGGAGCTAACTGGTCCAAATATATTCTGGTGGCAATTGACCACTTAACCAAGTGATTTGAAGCATGGGCGATATGGGATTTGGGGGTGGTCACAGAGGCCAAGTTCATAATGGAATGATTATCCAGTGACATGGCTGCCCTCAATTCCTCCTTACTAATAATGAAACTAACTTCACTTGCTGCATCCTACCAAAGCTAAATGAGCTGATGACCATTCATGGGTTTTGATGACCCCATATCACCCTGAGTCTAATGGGATGGTTGAGAGAGTTAATGGGACTTTGGTTAACATATCTTTAAGTTAGTAGTGGATCGCCCTTCAGATTAGAGTTCCCTTCTTTCCACCGCTGATTTTGCTTATAATATTAGCTACTATTCAGCCATGGGGAAAAGTCCCTTTCAATTACTTTATGGATGGCACCCTGCTCTTCTGGTGTTGCTTTATGCTTTTGTAGAAGATACTGGTGAAATGGATTCCCAACATTATTTGACTAATCTAGCAGACACATTAATCAAGTTGCAAACTGAAGTGTACTCATTCATCTTAGCCAACAAGATAAAGAATCAGGTGGCCAATCAGGTATAGCGTAGCAGCCTAGCTCAGTTCAAAGAAGGAGAGATGGTTTTATTTCATGATCAACATGGGTTTGGTTGGAAGCACAAATTAGCCAGCATCTGGATTGGTCCATTTGAAGTTATTGAGAAAACAGGTGTTGATGCTTATACTATCAAGGACCCTGCAAGCAGTTAGATTATCAACAAAGTGCATGTGAAGTTCCTCCAGTTGTATAAACAATGGGAGACTTATTGTCCAGTCAAGAAGGGGTAATATCAAGATTCTGATATGACTGGATGATAAGCCCAAAATAGCCAAGGTGGATTAGCCAAAATATGCCGACCATGATTACTAGACAATTGTTTGAGCGCTTTGGGATGAGGCAATATTGGTTTGGAAAGGGTTATTACTTTATCGCCTCCAAATAATGCAATAAGGCAATGTCAACATTTGACAAATATTTAGTAGATCGCCTCAGATTAAAGTAATAGAGAATTTGAGAATACCATTGTCTTTTGGAGCAATGAGAATACAATAGAATCAAATAGTCTAAGCTGAGGGAACAGTATCATCTGAGGTCACTGATATACAAATGAGATGGGGAAATTGAAAGAGGAGAATTGTAATAGGAAAGAGAGAGCGGTACATAGAGGATACGCTGTATTATTAAAAAAAATAAAGAAGTATCATCGGGGCAATTTCTCCATATTTTATTAAAGTTTGTTCAGTTGTATCAAGGATGAAGAATTTCATATCATCTGTCCTTTACTCAGTGGGATTTACCCTGTGCAACTTACTTGGCATATATTACCTATAATGCCAAAATTATAACACTGACTATATAAGACTTGTATATTGTGTAAACTGTTTGGTTAAAACATCTTCTGTATGGCAACAACTTTATCTGGAAATGGTGAGGTCCATTCACAAGTAACATTGTGGCCCAAAATCTCCATCTCTTTATAAAAAACTGCACTTAGCTATTTTCAACCTTAAAGAGGATTTTTGCATCCAAATAAAGATTTCAAATAGGTGATCGATGTGTCTAGTAAAGATACAAGAAAACACTGTGACGTCATCCAAATAGACCATCTCATATGACATTTTGAGGTCTCCTAGCACGCTGTCCATTTGCTTTCTGGAAGGTTGCAGGGGCACTGCATAACCCCTGAGGCATACAAGTTGGCAAAAATAACCCTTTGCTGGAGATTAGCACACAATTTTCTTTATCATTAGGAGTAAGTTCATTTGACAATATCTTCTGGTAAGGTCCATGGTGGAAAAAATTAGTTCTACTAATAGCAGGAGGGAGTTGTCAATTTGTGGTAGTGAATATCTGTCTTCATTAATTAATTTATTCAACCATCAGTAGTTCATCATAACTAATGGCCTCCATCCTTCTTGTATACTAATAATAGTGGCAAGGCCCATGGGCTCTGAGAGGGATTCAAAAGGCCACTTTCAGTAGCTGATTTTACTTCATAGTTATTTGGGCTTTTTTGAATTTAGATCTTCAGTATGGTTTGTCTTATACAGGTTTCATATCACTAATATGGCTTTTTTGTTTTACCCCTTTCATCATCTTAAAGTCAAGAAAATCTTTAAAAATATGCTAATGTATTCATTGATTTGGTAATCTGTCAATTGTTACTATCCAGTAGTAAGAGCATCCACAAATTTTACTTCAACTCTCACTATGATAAGATAATTTGTCTAGTACCAGGTTATTAAGGTTTTTATAACCAGTGGTGGAGCCAACTGGACAATAGGTAGAGTCCATATGTAGGCTATAGGGTGGTTATAAGTCACAATTTGAGACCAATTGGTAAAATTGTTAACAGAAAGGTGATATGTTTTTTATATCTAAAAAAGAATCCCAAAAATTCAATTGCTCCTGTATTAATGGGTTAGTTTCCACAAAGTCTTCCATAGATGATCTGAAGGTATAGTAACTTAGATCCCAAATTCCGCTATAAGCTGATATTTAAGAGGGATGACAACTTTGTTAACAAAAAATGGACATTCTTCCACGGGCATTGTCTAAAGATAGAAGCAACTTAGTATTAAGACTTACAACACATTATAAATTCATGTAATAAATTTTGGATGCTTTTATAGATAACTCCAAGGTTTCTTCTTCCCTTTTTCCTTTGGTAGGTTCTGAATGATAAGTGGGATATAGCTATTCTAAAATGGAAAAATACAAGGGGGTGGAAGGCGAGTCGGTAAGGGCGTACAGCTACCAACCTGAAGGTTGCGGGTTCGATTCCCACCCTTCTCACATCGATCGGGGTGCCAGCCAAAGGAAACTATTGGCGGTTAGTAGGTATAATAACACGAAAACCTTACCCATGATGTAACCAGAAAAATCCGAGTCCTGATCCGGAGGTGAAAAAACTTTCTATGACAGAGTTGACCCTGCTCAGGTTTCATGTCAATACTTTCTTTCTCTATTTCAGTAATGTCTGTCCCCCAGTCAGCTTGCCTCAAATAAATAAAATAAAATGGAAAAATACACTAACTTGTGACTTTACTTGGTATTGAATTTGATAGTAATTGATTACATATGAGGAGTTTTAGCTATTGTTGTCAAAGAAAATTGTTGGAGAAGACACCACTGAGGCTAAATATGAGAGGCAATATTGAGTGAGCAACAAGAGATCTCATGTAGGAAGGTTCTGCAGATGCATATTTTAAATTATGATTATAATCAGGAGTAATCTTAATCTTCTTAATAGGCGAGAGGGGATAACTTTTATTGGGGAGCTGGTATCAAAAGTAGCCAAGACTCCACCTTATGCACCATTACTTCTACAAAAGGGACACCAAAGCCAAAGTGGGGGACTGAGTAGATAGCATTTGGTTCAATAGGATTATTTAGGGAGACAGGGGAGTTTTCTCAAAGCAGTAGAATAAGATGAAACAAAGACTTTATTACCAATTAGATAATCAGTGATGTCAATCCCATCTGGAGCGTACATTTTGAAGCACTCAGGTTTTAAAAGTTTATTGATATGATGTTAAGTAACAGACTCATCAGAGTAGGGAGCCTCACAACCTAGACTGACGCCTCTTTTTTTCCACATTGCCAGATTTCTTCTTTTAACACTGACTCTCCTGGTTACTAAAGAACTACAATGGGTACAAGGATTATGTCTGTGTCTAGGCTTTGAGTTTTAATCAATAGCATAAATATGGGGTCCAAATCCTTTACTTGAAGAAGGTTGAACAATTAATTGGATTAGGATAATTATTGGAAAAACTTTATTCTTATAAATTGGCTATATGATATATGCTCAGCACCTAAGTATTTGTATCATTTATATAAAAAGTCCAATCAATTAGTTTATAAAAATATTATAACTAAGGAAATCTAAGGAGCCGCGCATTTGCATTTCAACATAGTAGTTGTCAATTCAATGACCCAGTATAGGTGCCCTCTTGGGCTAAATCAATATAATAAACTAATAAGTCAATTATTTTTTAGTCAAACTAATTCCTAAATATTGGTTCAAAATGCATTAGAGCTACACTCCTGTAATTCAGAGAATTGGCAGCATAGCATTTCCAGCATGAATTAAGATGAGGTGACATCCTAAAATTATTCCCTGTGCTATAAAGAATTCAATTAAGGAGGTGGAGCTGGAATTACATCAGGAAGCCTCTTATGTGAAGATTAGCCTCAGAAAACTTGCTTAAAGCCACTGGTTAGGTGGTGGTGCAAGGAGGGAAAGTAAAGTATAAGGTGCAGATAGCATCAGAATTTGCACTAATAAAACATAAAATTGGAAGAAGAGGCTAGTTTTTGTTAAAAAATAGTACTTATAATAAGAGAACATATCAGCATTTAGTTCTTTTTGGTGTATTATGTTGAAGACAATATTATACTGATCATGTAGATCATAGGGTGGTTAACTGTAGTAATTTTAATCAGTAGAAGAATAAATCCTCCATTATTTCATAAATCTAAATCTATACTAAAATGCACTGATCTAATAGTTTAATGTCTTAATAAAATAGACAACTGCAACTCCAATTTTATCTAAGTAGTAAATAACCAACTACTTATACTAGAATGATTATCAATAATAAGTTTTAGCGCATCCCATGTTCAGAAATTCACATTATGGCTTCTTCAACGTTAAGGATCAATTTGAAAATATTCTTATATCCTTGGAAGTGTCACACAAGGTGTTATTCAAAAAATAAAGTGGATACAATAGCAGCTACTGCATCATCCTATTTGACCTGGTCACAGTTTTTAGGCTTCAAGTTTCAGATAGAAAAGTTAGAAATATTAAGTGTAAATTTTCCCTTCTTAGGATATATACACATAAAACATGTGTTTGTTTGTACTTGGTCAGTTGTTGTAAAATTTCTTAGTGATGGCCACATTCACTTGATCCAGTGTGGTACATTATTAAAGTACAACATCATAATTTTTGAGCACTGATATCAAGGCAGGGTTAAATATGTTGCACCTTCTATCTGTTAGTGGCCAGTTATATAGCTCCTTTTTACACAAAGAAAACAGTTTGGATTTTTTACCAGGAAAGTATTTTTGGAGGGCTTTAAAGAAATTATGATTATGGTAAGGAAGTGTATAGCTAAACTAGGAGGTCTTTCAGGTTCAGAAGGCTCAGTTTAAGAATATTGGACTTCTGAAGATTTTAATTAAGTTGCTGACTAGAAACATGAGATCCTCTTAAATGGTTTCTCTTCACTAGACATGTGGATGGTGGAAGCCTTAGTTTAAATAGCTTGATGGAGGTGTAGATTTTTATCTTCTTAAGTATATATGTTATGTGGTATTTCTTCAAATTTATGTTCTACATTATAAAATCTAAAAGTGATTTAGTAATCTTGGTATCCAATGTAGTTTGATGGTTCTTGGTTGGTAGTCATGTTTAAACACATTTTCTCTATATTGGATATCTTATCACAAAGTGCTGTTGAAGAAAAATCAGCATTGATATAGCTCCCCTTGGTATCTATTCAGCTTCTGCAGGTTACCTATCCCAATTGTACTTACAAATCTTATATTTATTTAAGGCAAGCTGACCAGGGGATGGACACTACCAAAAAAAGAAAGTAAACTTCAACATGAAACCTGAGCAGGGTCAACTCCATCATATAAAGTTTTTCCACCTCTGGATTGAGATTTATATTTTTCTGGTTATGTCATGGATAAGGTTTTCATGTTATTAGACTTATGAACTGCTAATAGCTTCCTTCAGGTTGGTAGCTGTATGCCCTACTGACTTGCCTTCCACCCCCTTGTACTTACAAATCTTAAATTTAGAACTCCTGATCCTTGTCTTGGAATGGTCCAATGTGCAGAGGAATAACAGGTTGTCCAAGGGGCTTTTCTGGACCTCAAATCCCTTCTGGGCTTACAGTTCTTTTAGGTCCAGGGGTCCTTCTTGCATATACACTTCCTTGATTGAAGATGAGCTAGACTTTTTATTCAGCTGTCAAAGTTAATTAACTCCTAATCTGAGAATCATAAGTTTTTTTTTAGTACTAGATGGTAATCATAAGTTTGTTTTTGTTTGTGAAATTGGGCTAATAACTCAGCTATGGCTTATTCAAGCATCAGTGTATGCTAGCTGAAGCATCTAGAATTTATGGGTGACTTTATTGCTTAAATATCTTCTGACTTATTTTCAGTACTAGATGGTCCGACCCCAAAAAATATCTGTGCGCCCAGGAAATTTTAATCATTTTGATAAGATATATTTTTTAATCTTTAGGCTAGTGTTTTGTTGATAAGATATCTAATATATAATTGTTGTCTCAATTTTTTAGTCCAAAAAGGGTGGCAAATCGAATTGGTAATAATAAGCCCAACGCGGGGGTCGAACCCGCAACCTTGAGATTAAGAGTCTCACGCTCTGCCGATTGAGCTAGCCGGGCTTTCTTGTGACTTATTGTTAATTTATCTAATCTAATTTTGCAACTCATTGGATACGCTACAGTTATCAGAAAGGCGTTCCAATTAACCTGGTCAAAAATTAGGAGCAGCCTCATATATTTTAATAACTTAGGAATGGAGCTGTTTATTAAGGAAAAATTGTCTTTGATCTCCACATGATGCAGTCCCAAAAGTTGCATTTGAAGGTAAAGCAAGAAGAAACAAACTGCCAGAGGTAAGATTTGGTTTGGATAACATCCACTTCAGCACATGGGAGAGTTGAAGTTATGTACATATGCATAGGTTTGGGCAACCCAGGTGGAACTGGCTTTAAATGGTTCAACCTACAGTGTGTAAAGTTCCACAAAGCAAAGCTTCCAATGTCTTGTCATTTTGGCTGGCTGTATCTTCTAGATTGTGTTATCAGGGGCTGAAGATAAATATCATTAGATCTCTTAATTGTGTTTTCTTGTACTAGGGACATCTATATCTTGATCATTGAAGTGGATCCATCTTGTCATACTCATACTCTTCTACATTGGGAAGTGTCATCACCTCTGGGATTATTCATTATTAGGGAAGGTATGCCATCACATGGTACCCTTGTAGGCACTTGGAAGGGAGCAACAGTTCCAGATTTTCCAGAGTGTTGTTAATCTGATATTTTAAGTGCTATATGATTAATAGTTTTGGTTGAGTCATCAGGCTTCCTAGTGGGATGTTTCTTCACTTATGCAAATGTGCACATTGACAATATAAACTGGACAAGAAGTGATATAGTTCATACTATATTTATACAAAAACAGAAAATAATTATAATCTTTTATAGGATATGTTCCCACCCCAGATATTATGCCCACTGAGCGTCAAGATCTTTCTTACTAGTTGAGAGCTTTATCTTTAGTTCTGAGAGGGATCTAAATCCTTTAAGTTAAATGATGGGTTTTGGAATCTGAAAGTCCTTTTTTGTTCTTTTTTGATTAAGGGCTGAATAATTAATCAATCAGTCAATAAAAACTGTTGACCAAAGTTTACCCATCAATAACTCAATTTACATCTAAATAAATTTTTATTGTCTCTTCCAACAGGATATAATAATTGTTGTTGCCTGAAATTATATAATTTCCTCTAAGTGTTGTAAGCTTTTAGTATTTATTGTTGGTTCAAATGGAGGCTACAGAAGTTGATAATTCAAAAAATTATGTAATTTACTTTAGTATCTAATCCCATGATTTTATTAAATAAAAAGAACTAGATTTTTAGACTTTGTAATTGTTTGATTATTTCCTAGTTGATAGTCACAGTTCACCTTATCTATTTCTAATAAAATAATTGTGCAGTAAAAAGTACTATTTATTAAGACTTGACTGGGATAGCTTTTGTCATAAACTAGAAAATTGTTATTAATAGCTGTTAAATTTATCGTTCACCAAAACTAAAATATGTATAGTGTTTTCTTCGCTTAATCAGTTTTTCATCAAGTTACCTAGCACCACCCTTAATTCTTTAGTATATACATAATTTGTAGAAGTCTGGCTGTACTCTCAGCCCATATACCTGTATTATTCTAGGATATATATTTAAAGCATTGTTTTGGTAAAATTTTGATACTTATTGCCAATTAAATGATCCGCTGCTACCCAGAAAGATATTAACGTCATCATCAGCACATAGGTAGACCTTTGATGGTTTTAACAGTAGTAAAAACCTCATCTACCCTTTAGTCTTTAGGAAATACTAAATAGGATATATTGATTGTTTGGCCTTATCAATATACGTGAGTCTTTTTGTCTGTCTGACTCATTGTTTCATAACACCAGTGACATTTGGTAGTTTAGGAGGCTAACATTACACTTTAAAAAGTCGATGGTACATACAAAATCTAAGAGGAACTGAGTTCCTATCTATGAAGTTTTATTGGCTTATTTTGCATAATGGAAGAGGTAGTCATCATCATTTGTCCAAACTAAAGGTAATGAATATTAGGCCCTTAACGCATTAATATTCAGTACTTTAAATTTATTTCTGGTATAGTCTATAATATGTAAGAACTTGAGCATTTTCATCAGCTTTAGGGACTTGATATTAACTGAAAAACTAGTGTTTAAGACATCTAGTACATTTAGCCATTTGAATAAATGCTTCCACTTTAGTCACACTTTGGCAAAGGTGCTCCCAGTGATTAACACTTTAATATCTTTTCTCAAAAACCTTAATCTTCATCTGCAATTTTTTGCTAGTTGTTTCTCTACCATCCCTTGTTTTGATTAAATGATGTTAGAAACATCTCATTGACCAGTTGCTCAGATATATCAACACTTTCAATAATTGTGTACACTTTAAACTCTTGAGCCAATTTTTTTGAGTTGGCTTCTTCTGTCCCTTTGTGTCTCTTAATCTCAGAGGCACTGTCAGGATTCTGTGGTAAAACAAAGATTTGAATACATCTGAGGATGGGATCCAAATCATATTACAACATACTCAAACTATTGATGGGGATTAATCACTGACTAAATTAAAGGCCTTCCAACATCAGGGCTTAGCCACAAATTATGTAATCATTTATTGCCTAACAGAAACCTCCTATTATTGGGTTTTAAACCCATTATATGTGACAATAGAATACTGTTCAGCAGAAGTAGCCAGAATGTAACAATATACTCAATTAATAATCAGTATGGATCTTGTCTTAAAGCGCTTGGGGGTTTAAACCTGAGAATAACTCACCAAAACATCCTATATATTTGTTTTGATAGTAATTAAATATTACTATATCTTTGACGCTCATTTTTGGCTTTTCCACTATCAATTAGCAATATTTTTACTAAGATATGCCAACATTGGAGTTTTTTTTCTCTTGGCTGAAAACTTTAATTTCTTAAATTAAACCTTTTCACATTCAATTCACTCAGGACTTTGAGTTTCCTGGCTTTTTCTCATAGGACCAGTAGAATAACACCCCCTGCAACCTGAAAAAACTGGTGCTACATGCCATGGTATACCCTGAGTTCCCAGTGAATTTAGTATTACAATGGACATTAACAATTTGGCGTCAGATACCTACTCAAATCTGTGATGCTTCCCGTCTCAGTGACTGGGCAATCAATATGCGCATATGAGAAATGGCAGCGACTCACAACCTTTAATTTCCCACATCTTTGGGGGTGAACCTCCCCACTCCTTCCATGGAACAGTATCAATTACAAATCTTGGACTTTACTGAAGCTCTAAGCTCCTTTTTTCTGGGGGATTTCATCCCTGGAGGTCAAGCAAATAGAAGATGAGCCCTCACAGTACCAGCTCCTATGATGTGTTTAGTTGACAGTTCCTCGCTTGATGGAGAACAGGTCAGAGAAGACGTTCATAACACTATTTGCGTCATTTTATACATCCCACTCTGTACTATCCACTATAAATAGCTGGAATCCATCATCAGGAATTACTTCAGCATTTACAGTTGTTGGAGATGTTACATTAGCAATCCCTCCAATTCTATCAATCTGCCTCTCACTTCATCAGTGAAAAATGAAGCACCATAGTGTAAAATTGGCAACTCATCAATGAGACGCAGGTTGTGTTAACATGTATGGATGGGGAAACGTGAGATTTGTTCAAATGGAACTATCCAACCATTTTGTCAATTATAAGTCATTGTTCATAATCATATCAGAGATTTTACCATCAGAGTAAAAAACCAAATTGATGACTTCATGAATTCCATTGATGAACGCCTCCTTTTTCTCAAAGAAAATTAATTTATTATATATTTGATTCTCAGGATAATATCTGTTCCTCCAGACCACTGGGATGTCAGGTGATGCTGGCCCTCCTGGAATGCCTGGCGAACCAGGACCCCATGTCACAATGATAAAGCTGGTCAACATGGTTCTCCTGGACCCCCTGAGCCACCAGGACCACTTTGATCTCCTGGACCTAGAACTGATCTTGAAATCTCTGATAATCACCTCTAGTTGTTAATTTGGCAAATTCAAAATCTCAATGTTCAATTAGGACACATAGCTCAAGGAGCGCAAATCACTCAGTATGGAGTGCCTTTACACCCAGAAGTTTCTCTGGACGATCTTTATGAACGCCTTGAAAATTTGGCTACCCTACTCACCATAGTAAAAATCTTAGAGCAATGAATGCTCACCATCAAGCAACACCAACTTGAACTTAAAGATATGAATTTGGCGTTACAGTTTTCTATACTGTCACCGAGGTCCAAAGGTGTCTTGAAGCTGCAAATTCATAAAAAGAGTCAAGAAGGAAATGGAAAAAAGGATATAATACTGAATATTTTATAAGGTTAAAATGTGTTGATATTTATAGGGTGAGTGGGGACACGGTGCCTCAAGGATTGTTGCAGCCCCATCCATTCAGGATTTTTCCTGGAGTTCCAGATTGACCGCCTGATGGGCATCCTAAATGTATTTAGCCACCCACATGACCTAATCAGTTTGTAAACTCTGCCCCACGTGACTCAGGAATTGGGTTGAGAATCCTGAAGTCATCTTTGTTTGAATAGATTTGAGAGTCAATTTTTTACAGCTCAATTTGAAAGTGGGGAATTTGATTTGTTTGTTATCTCAAATTCAGACAACGCCCCCTCAAGATTCTGTCAGAGGGGGTATACATCTGAAGGAACTGGCCATATACCCAATTGATCACGGACCCCTGGTTAACACTGGCAATGGAGTACTCACACTTCACCTTATGAATGACCTTACAGGGTCCAGACCAAAGAACGTCTAGCTTATTTTATCAGCCTCCAGGTCAATGGTAATAAAAGAGAACGAGGTCACCTAGTTGAAAATTTGGTAAGGAGGGTCGTCTGAGATTATATTGGGATGTCTCTCTTCCAGTGGTGGTGATAATGCCTTGAGTGGCTTGGGCTTGAAGCCGGACAATTTCATCAGCTAAGGCCCTCATAGTTAATTTGGAGCTTTCAGGTGTGAAGGTCTCAAGCAATGGCTAAATGCTACTTGGTAGCCAAGGTGTACGCCCATATAGGGCTTCAAAGGGGGACAGCTTGATGACTTGGTGGTAGCTTATCCTATAGGCAAGAAAAGCGCTGAGTAGGTAGTGATTCCAATGGGTAGGATCTGATGCATCCAACTTACATAAAATGGAAATAAAAGTTCTGTTAGTGTGTTATACCACTCCATTAGTTGATGGGTGGTAAGGGGAAGCAAAACTCTGGGTAGTGCCAAATAGCGAGGTAAGTTCTTGTACTACCTGCGAAATGAAATTTAACCTGTTATCTGAAAGTAAGGTTTGCGGGCACCTGTGCTAGGTGAAAAGGGATCAAACAAAGAAGTGAGCTGTGGATTTGGCAGTGGTGGATGGGACCAAAATTGCTTCAAGCCATTTGGTTAAGTGGTCCACGGCTAGGATAATATACTTATGGCCATGCAACCCAGTGGGAAGAGGTCCCACCACATCAATGCTAATGACATCAAAGGGCCCAGTTGGGGTGACAACTGAGTGTTAAAATCAAGGATTAGCTCAGTCTTAAGAATGGCAAGTCATACATGCCTCCAAGACCTCTTGGATGGTTTCTACCATTTGTTCCCAGTAACATCGTGACTTCAGCTATTCATTAGTCTTCTTAACGGCCCCATGTCTCACACTAGGATAGCCCTCTAGAATAAAATCAGTTCAGGAAGAGGGGCGGACATAAGGGAGCCGCTTCTTATTGACCTTCTTGTAGAGCAGACCATCCTTAATTTGAGTGTCTCAAGTCATCCTTCAGAGTTTGACTTGGACCTCAGGAGTTTCCAATTCCCACTTCTCAGGTTGACCTATTTATATCATACAGCCGGTCCTCCTTGGGGGTCAAAGCTGCTAGCACCAGCATCCTGGAGAGGCCGTCAGCATTTTGGTGAATTGCGCCAGCACGATGGACAATGGTGAAATCATGGCTCTGTTGTCATAAAGCCCACCTGGATAATCGGCCATCTGGGTCCTTAATTTGCTGGAGCCACCTGAGCGAGGAGTGGTCTTTGACAATGGTAAAGTGAGTTCCATAGAGATAAGGCCAGAAATGTTTGACAGCTAGCAGGACAGCCAGTCACTTCCTCTTGGTAACGCTGTAGTTCCGTTCAGCTTTACTCAGCGTCTTACTAAAATAGGCCACCTGATAGTCAACTTGGTTTTTATCATGTTAGGCTAGGATAGCCCCAGTGGCAACATCACTTGCATCCGTAAACAACAAGAAGGGTTGGTTGAAGCACAGGTGGACTAGAATGGGTTTAGTACATAGAGCAGTTCTCAAGGTATTAAAAGCCTGCTCTTGTTCAGGCCGCCATTTAAACGGCACATCCTTCTGCAGGAGGTAGAATAGTGGCTCAGCTAGGTTGGCAAACTGGGGATAAACTGACATTAATAGCCCACCATGCCTAGGAATACCTGGATATTCCTTAAGATTTGGAGGCATAACACTCTTTCTATTGCGTCAACCTTGTCTGGTATAGGGTGGATACCATCTTTGGAAACTTTGTGTCCCAGGAACTCCAGTTTGGATTGTTAGAAAAAGAACTTCGAAGGCTTAAGCTTTATATAAGCCTTTTGTAGCTGATTGAAGACTTCCCTGAGATGCTCAATGTTCCCATTAAAGGTTCATGAGAAAACAGTAATGTCATCTAGGTAGATGAGGATGCATGAAAGCTTCAAGTCTACAAGGATCCCATCCATGGCACGTTATAAAGTGGCTGGAGCGTTACAAAGACCCTGGGGCATCCTTGTGGGCTCAAATAGTTCTTCGTTGGCTATAAGAGAACACTTAGCTCAATCTTCAGGAGCGAGCTCAACTTACCAATATCCCCTGGCAAGGTACATGGCAGAAAAGTACTGAGATCTGACAAGAAGATGGAGGGAATCGTCATTCTGGGGCAGAGGATAACTGTCCTTCTTGGTAATGGAGTTGAGTTGCTGGTAGTCCATCACCACCCAGTGGCTGCTATCCTTCTTCTTGACCAGCAGAAGAGGAAGAGCCCAAGGGCTGCACAATGGTACCAGGAGTCTGACGTCGAGTAGCTGTTTGAGTTCCACTGTCACCTGGGCCTCTTAAACCTTGCTTTTTGGTAAGGTTGGGACTGGAAGGGGGAGCGTCCCCAGTTTCCACATGATGTAGGACTCCATCTAAATGCACGAAGTCATAGGTTGAGGCTGAAAATAGGTCTGAATACTCCTCCAATAACTCTTAAACCTTATGTTGTTGGTTGTCCAAGAGGTCTTTGCTGATATCGGTGTTGACCAGGCTGACTGATGGAGGAGTTTTCAAGCTGAAATCTCTTAAGTCCCAAAGCTTTGGACATCAGCAATAGCCTCTACTTTTTAGAAGGCAGACATAAGTGGCAGGACTGTTTGGACCTACTATTTTGGGTTTGTCAGTAAGGTTGGCCAACAACACTGATATAGATCCAGCATAAGCTGGATCTAGGATACCCAGGAAGGTTAGCACCTCTTTTGTGGATGGGTTGTCTAGTCCTCTGATTTCCAATAGGTATCCCAAAGGGATATTGACATGGACCTGGGTGTCAGCAATGACTTGGGACTCCGGAGGTATGGTAGTTGCCCTAGGTAAGTAGATCAGCATACCCTCTTGCCAATCAACAGCAGGAGGGGGCAGTCAGATTCGGGATCCCCTATTATGTATATTAGCCAATTGATTTGGCCTTCACTCTACAGTAAGGCTTAGGATTTGACCTTGGCTCTAGATTCATGAGAGGTCTTGAAGATTAGAGAACCCAATGCCCTGTAGGGATAGAAAGACGCCATCATAATGGTCTACTGTTGAATATTCTCAAAGGAACTGAGTACCAAGGAGCAGGTCATAGCTAGGGTTATCTAGTGCGACAGCGGGGGTGTTTGAAGCAATATTTCCAAACTGTAACAGTAGAGAGGAATAAGTCCTATAGATTGGGTACATTGTGGGCCAGCCGTGCCATACTCCATATAGTGTGGCGAATCTGGAGCAATATTGATGCGCTTTAAAACTTGAATGATATGGCATTTACAGGGGAGCCACTGTTGACTATGGCAAGGACTGGTATTTTATGAACTCAAACTGCGACCCAGGTAACCAGACTTCCAAACTGGGGCAGCAGCATGAGGAACATGGGAGAGTCACTAGAAGAAGAGTAAGCAGTATCAATTTCTTTATTATCATTGGATACTGAAACTTCTTCTCCAGGTGCGCTAGCTCCAGGTTTGTTCAAGGTTATGGAGGATTTGAGAGGCTGAGTAGGGATGTCATCATGAAGCGCCTTGTCCTTCATGCTGACGGCCATTTTACTGCCTCCTTGGCAAGTCGTTTCCAGCAGGTCTTGACACTCTATCTGAAACCGTCAAAGTAAGTGCATTGAGGTCGTGTATTTCTGGTTTTTGACCACATGGACTCTAGGACGTTTAGAGGGGCCTGTAAATGTAGCCTTAAAGTGTAGAGTCAACGCAGGGATCTTGTTAAGTGATTCTTTGATCTCTTGGATACAGGTAAACCCACTCTTCTGACCAATCATATGCACATTAAACCTCAGGGTAGGATCCATATGCAGAAATGACAGCGGTAATAGAATAATCCAGGGTGATATTATTTGTAGTGACTAAGGGTTGTGCTTGGGCATAAAACCAGCTGGCAGACTTCATGGGGCTTTCTCCTTTATTCAGTTGGATACCCATGAACGCCTGTTTCTGGTTGGCCAGGGATTGTGTGCTGCTTAACTCTTGGATTAAGGCTGTACGGACTTGTTCCCAGTTGTTGAACTCCCTCAAATGGGGGGTCATGATACCCTGGGCAGTGCTATTTAGGCAGGAGTGTTAATGCTTTATCTTCTGACAGTCGGTGGCCTCCTCCATAGAACCCTCATATGAATACAGGAAGGAAAAATCTCTCCTGGCCGGGGGTGAACCTTTCCTTAAAACTAGGTTTAAAGTTAGTTACAAGAGAAGTGGAAAGGGTGTTAACACCAGGGATGGGCGCTGTCTCTAAGATCTCAGTCTCCACATAGTTGCGGGGTGCCTGCTGGTCCAGCTGTCGCCATAGGCCCTAAAGGTCCTCTTGGATATTGTCCTAATTTTGGTTGAGGGAGGAAACGGAAGCCTTATTTGCGACTTGCTCCTTTTGAGATTGAATGTTGACGCCCTGAAGGTGAAGCTGGCTCTCGAGGGTACTCAAACAGGTTTCAAACCCTTGACAAGTTTGTTTGAGCTGAGAGATGTGAGTATTGGTAAGCTTGGTGAAGGCACTGAGTTTGTCCATTTTGTCTGAAAGTGCCTCAATGGAGACCCTAGGGTCAATGAAACACCATCCACTTGGATTTTGCATCCTTGAGCTACATTCCAAATTTGATTGCGTAGGGCAGCCAAGGTAGTTATCACATCCTTCCGCCATGGGTCCTCAGGGCCATCAGGGGTGGGAGCTGAGGGACCTGGGGGCCTGGGAGGTCTACAGTGACCCTCTGGTCCTTCAGGCCCCCTAGGAACTTCAGGACCTTCACTCCTGGAGAGGTAGTTGCAAGAGGCCATCTCCCAATTGTGTTGTTGAAGGGCTCATAGCAGATCCTCAACTTGGAGGAGGCGCTGATTTCAATTTGCCTCAAGAAGTTGGATGTTCTGACGCAGCTGGTCCTCAAGATAGCCAGAGATCCCACTATCTAACACCACAATTTGGTCTTGGACCTCGTTGATTAACTGATTGTTATCAATAATGGCCTCATGGTTGTCATGAACAAAGGAGGAGGATGCATTATAGAAATTGACAATATGATAGTGCAAGGCCTGGGAGAGCTCCAGTTGTCAGGAGACTTCTTGATGGTTATCGGAATTTTGTGAGAAATTCTATAAGCAGGCGCTATGAAGGCTACAAAAGTATTAGTTCCGTGGCTCTAGCAAAGATTGAGTCAATTACAACGAAGTTATTAGTTCCATTGCAATAGTAAATTCCAATCAGAAGTACTGAATCCAGTAATAAGATAGACCAAAATTAAGCTATGCGAGACAAGATTTTTGGTACTTTATTAATTAAAAATTAGAGATATTTATAGGGGAAGATTTAGTGGGTTTCGCGAAGATTTCCTTGATGCACCCAAGGTAAGATCTTTCCTAACAGATGACCAATATTACTGATTATCATTATTATTAAAATAATTGTGATGATCAGATCTGTTAGAGTGCTTACTAGATTTGATCGACCTTCTTAATGAGGGCCCAGCCCCTTTGAAATGCTTGGTCATTTTGGATTGCTTAATTTCATCCGTCATAGGAGGCCAATAACTCTGAAGGGTCTTATGTCAGTCAATTGAAGAATCAGAAATCCCCAATGTGGATTTTATAGTATCATTTGACCGGGATATTGAATCTTGATCCAAAGTTATTCTGGTCATCTTGGAGGTATCTCCAACAATGCCCCCCTCAAGATCTTGCCTAGGGGGTACAAATTTGCAAAGAAACCTACTATGCACTCTATTGATAACAGTACCAGTATCAATAGCGGCAATGGAGTATTCAACACCCTGATGATAGATAATATGAAAAGGACTAGCCATAAGTGGTCCAGTTTATGAATTCTTCCTCCCGGCCTATGGTGGTAGAAGAGTACAAGATCTCCAACTTGATATTCTGGCAACGTAGGTCTACTAGCGTTGGTCCAGGTTCCTTCCTTCAATGTGGTATCTTCAGGGGAACTTGAAGCTAATGCTTGTAATCGGATTATTTCATCTGCCAGTCTCCTAATTGCTAAATTAGTGGTTTGCGGGGTAGCCTCTTCAAGTATAGGTTTGTACACTTGAAGGGAGGACAGGCTCCTGACCATATAAATTTTTAAACGGAGACATTCTAATAATACAATGGTAGCTAACTCTATAGGCTAACATCACACTAGGTAAGTAGAGGTTCCATCTACTAGAATCATTGGAAGCCATTTTTCAAAGAATAGCTACTAGGGTACCATTTTCTCATTTGACGGCACCATTAGTAGAGGGATTATATGGGGACGTGAAGGACTGGTAGGTACCCATTAATTTGGTAAGCTCAGCTACCACCTGAGAAATGAAGTTGGTCCCATTATATAATAACAGGACTTTCAGGCTGCCATGCCTGGTGAAAACTTGTTTAAAAAATGACGCCGTAGCACTGGCGGTGACCATGGAAACTGAAATAGCTTCAATACATTTAGGGAAATGGTCAATAGCTAACAAAATATATCGATGTCCATAGGTGGCTGTAAGAAGAGGACCTACCACATCAATACTCACAGTAGTGAAGGGTTCAGAAGGTCCTACAATTTGGTGTTGGAACATCAGATTTCCTCCACGTTGTTGTTGGCACAAAAGGCATGACTCCAGAACATCATGCACAGATTCCAGCATGTTTTTCCAGTAACAATGATTTTTTAACCATTGGAGGGTCTTAGTGACAGCTCCATGACCTACAGTTTGGTGGGCCTCCATGATAATGTCAGTCCTCACAGAGGGCCAAATAAAGGGTAACCACTTATATCCCAACCTTTTATATAGTGATCTAACTTTAACCTGAGTATCTTTGGTTAAGGATTGTAACTTCGAGATAACATCCTTAGATTCACGGAACCAGAGCTCAGGTCTACTAATCAGGTCATAAATGCGATCCTCCTCTGAAGAGAATAACATTAAGATAGGAAATTGAGAAAGGCCATCGGCATTTTGATGTATAGCCCCAGCGCGATGTTGAATGGTAAAATCGTAATTTTGGAGCTTCAAAGCCTATCTGGCTAAACGCCCATCTGGATCCTTCATTTGTTGCAACCACTTCAGGGAAGCGTGATCTGTCACAATGGTGAAATGCTTTCTATATATAAGGGCGTAAATGCTTGATAGCGGCCAAAACAGCGAGGCATTCTCTTTTGGTAATGCTATAATTGCGTTTAGCCTTAGAAATAGTTTTACTATAGTATGTGATGGGGTGATCGACCAGATTGGTATCATGTTGAGCCAGAATGGCTCCAATAGCAATATCACTGGTATCAGTAGGTATAAAGGGTTTCGAAAAGTCAGGATGGGATAATATGGGTGCACTCATTAAGGCTTGGCGCAACAGATCAAAGGATTGCTGCTGAGATTCTTCCCATACAAAGGGGACTTCCTTATGCAAAAGGTAAACTAGCGGCTCTGCAATCTCTGCAAAATGGGGAATGAACTTTCAGTATAAACAACCATCCTTAAAAAAACTTTAATATCATGCAAGCTTTTGGGAACAGGCATGTCCAAAATAGCTTGTACCTTATTTGATAAGGGTAAAATGCCCTCATAATTAACCTTATGCCCTAAAAATTCCATCTCAGTCTTAAAAAAGGCACACTTTGATGGTTTAAGCTTAAGTGAGGCATGACACAGTTGGCAAAAAACTTCCTTCAAATGATCCAAATGATTGTTAAAAGTGCGTGAAAAAACAGTAACATTATCTAGATAAATTAAAACACAAGAAAGCTTCAAATCCCCAAACAAGCCATCCATGGCTCGTTGAAACGTAGCAGGGGCATTAAAAAGCCCCTGCGGCATATGAGTGGGCTCAAATAGCCCCTCACTAGAAATTTAAAGCACATTTTTGACGGTCTTCTGGTGCAAGATCAATTTGCCAATAACCACTTGCAAGGTCCATAGCTGAGAAATTTTGGGACCCAGACAATAGCCTCAAGGAATCATCTATATGAGGAAGAGGATAAGAATCCTTCTGAGTAACAGCATCGAGTTGACAATAGTCCATAACTAATCGGTGGCCCCCATCTTTCTTTCAGATGAGTAGTAGAGAGGAAGCTCAGGGACTTTTAGAAGGCGTTAATTTTCCAGCATTGAGAAATTGTTTCAGCTCCACCAAAACCTGAGCCTCCTCTACTTTGGACTTGCGATATGGTTGAGCTTGGATAGGGGAGTATCCCCAGTTTTAACCTGATGCTGTACCTCTTTCATTAGTCCAAAATCTCCAGGACCTTGGGCAAAGATATCCGCATATTCTTCAATCAGAGCCTCAGCTTCCAGATGTTGTTCTGAAGTAAGAGAATCTCCAAATTTGATGTCAATTCCTAGCAATGATAGGGAGATCTTCCAGCCCAAATTCGCATAGATATCCACATCCTAAGACAGACAATAAGTCACTCACAGGAGTAGGCCTCACATATGCGATGGGATTATTGCGATTCAATCGCATAGGTTGAGAGGTGAGATTATCCAATAGAACTAAAACAATCCCATTGTAGGAAGGATTAAGTATACCAGGGCAAGGTAAGGCCTCCAAATGAGAAGGATTTTGATTACTGAAGATCTCTAACACATGATCACCGGGTACAGATACTTGAACTCCCATATCAATGATGACTTGAGCTTTAGGGGGAATGGTAATAGGAGAGTTAGAATATAGCAGCATTCCTTCAGTGGCACAAACGGAAGGAGGTGGAAGTATAGTCCTTGGACCCAGGATTTTGTATTTGAGACATGAGAAGTGGGGTATTCCAGTAAGCAGACACGTCGCTTAAGTTTGCCCTTTGTACTGAGAACATCATGTAAAATTAGAGGTACTCAGTACCCTAAATTAAAGAAAGGTATTTGTCCTTAAGACTGATAATCTCATCAAAATTGGTGAGAAACTTAGTTCCCAACAGTAGATTGTAGCAGTTGTTATCCAATACAACTGCAGGGGCTGACACAACCAGCTTCCCAAAGCGCATTGGAAGAGAGGAATAGGCTCCTATAGATTTAGTGTAGGAAGGTCCAGCGGTTCCATAGTCTTGGGAATGGTTCAAGTCTGGCACCAATTTGATCTTCTTCATAAGTTTGGACGAGAGTACATTGATGGGCGATCCCGTATCAATGATAGCCAAAACTTTTACCTTATGCATGATAACTTCCACCCGTGTCACATCAGTGCCAAAGTTTGGGATAGAAAACACCGAGGGATTAATCAATTGAATAGAATTAGGAGAAGAAGAAGCATAAACAGACCCTCCGCGTCTGGCCTAGGTTGCATGACTAGGATCCAGTATGATGGAGGAGCTTTCCAGTCAGCGTCACGCATAGATATGGCACTGATTGGCCCCCTGCTAATTGGCCGCGTCTCCTCTCCCATCTCTCGTGACAACCATCTGAGTGATCACAGGTCACTCACCGTTGTCCTCACCACCACACTTAGACCATCGCGTAGGTTCTGGACTAGGGTTGCCCCAGCTCTTCTCAACAACCCCTTCACTAAGGAGAAGCTGTCTATGACCATCTTGGAGACTCTTACCTCCCCCACCCCACCTGCTTGACCACAAGGCTAGATGGGCAGTGACCAAGGAGGGCATCACCCGCGTTGCTTACAACTGTGCCAAAGCCCAGATGGCCGCAGCTCGCGCCAGAGTCAAAAGGGCGGAAGCCAGAATCAGACATCTAGAGCGAAACTGCCAGCCTTCTCCCTCTCCCAGATGGTTGGAAGACTGGGAAGCGGCGCAGGAAGCACTCCGCTTGGAGCTCATACTGCAGGAAGAACGGGCAGCAAACTTTACAACATCTCATTACTATGCTCAATGGGAACGCCCCACCCACTTCTTCTTTCAGAAACATAAAGCCCGGTCAACAGCGCAGGATATTACTACACTGAAGATTGGCACTACAACCACTTCGGATAAGGAGGAAATCACGCAGGAACTACACCGCTTCTACTCCAGCCTCTTCCATGCCACCCAGGTGGACCCATCGGACATACAAGACTTCCTGTGGCGGGCTCCAGAGCCGCCCATTGACCCACGGGCTGATGAGGCTCTACTGGCGCCTATTTCCATCCAGGAGGTGATGGAAACCCTTCTGAAATCCCCACGGCTTAAAGCCCCAGGCCCAGATGGAATACCCTTTGAGGTGTACCTTCTGGAACCTGCAGTGATAGCCAGAACCCTCCGCGACCTCTTCGCTGCACTCTTGGTGAATGGCGAGGTCCTCCCCGACTCCAGAGGCTCAATCACGACCCTCATTCACAAGAAGTCAGACCGTGAGAACCTGGCGAACTGGCGCCCCATAGCGTTGATCAACACAGACCACAAGCTCTTCACAAAGCTTCTGGCCAGCCGCATCACTAAATGGGTGTCACCTCGCCTCTCCCCATCCCAGCACAGTTTTATTCGGGGAGGTCGTTATGGGACAACTATAATGACCTTCACGTGACTTTGTCTGCTAACTCTCGTAAGGTGAATGGCTTTGTGGCTCTCCTGGATATGGAGAAAGCATATGATCGGGTGGCTTGGAAGTATATTGATGCTTCCCTGGCCCGCTTCCATCTCCCCCCCCTCAGCTAGGCGCTGGATATCAGCGCTCTATGACCAGCTCCACACCAGAGTCCTGGCGCCAATGGGTTTTACAGCGGCAGTAACAGTTGGACAAGGACTCTGGCAAGGGGACCCCTGAGCCCTATCCTTTTTAACATTACCCTTGAACCCTCTTGGCCTCCTTACAGGACAAGCTAACAGGGATTCTGGTCCCAGGTAAAGCCCTCACCCGCACCATGGCATTTGCAGATGACACCGCCATTGCATTTGGCTGCCCTGGGGATGTTGCCCTCGCTGCTGTGACCATTGAGAGGTACACCAAGGCGTCCAACGCCATGGTCAACACCTCCAAGACAACAGTTGTACAGGTTGGCTCCCCCACCTTCCCCCCACCATTTGGTATTGAGCCTGTGCGCGGTACCTTCCGTCACCTGGGCGTTCTCACCAACCAGCAAGAAGTTGCGCTAAAAGACAATGAGGACTTTCTCCTCACAGCAGTTAACTCCAGGATTGCCAGCTGGAACTGGCGGCACATTAACCCCCAGGGTCGAGCTCTGATGGCCAATGTGTTCCTCCTCTCCAAAGTCTGGTTCCTAGCGCATGTCTGCCCATTTACAGATGCCTTTTATAAGCGGCTCAATGTACTCCTCCGCTGTTGGATCTGGGGCTCAAACCATCACTAATGACCAACTCAACCATTTCCCAACCCTGCAATGAAGAGGGCCTAGGGCTTCTGGACACGCGATCCCACGCCACCACAATCTTCCTGAAGTTCCTATGGCCGATTGTCTGCTGGGATGCGACCCCCATGCCCCAATGGGCGCCTGCCCTCCACCAGTCAATGTCAGCAGCTCTGGGTCTTCCTAAGGCATCTCTGACCTCATTAGGGGAGTGGCTCACAAACCACCCAGGCCATCGCCTGAAATTATTCTCATCCCCCTACTGGAACCAGGCTCTCCTTGCCTTGAAATGAGTAGGCGCGCGGATCCACCATGCCTTCCCATACAGAAGGGAAGGCCCTGGCCTCAGCCCCCGTCGCCATGCAATTGTGAATAATGGACAAGTTGTCACAACTCGCCTCAACCCCCAAGATCGTCCTCCCATCCGCCCAAGACTCCTTGAGCTCCTCCCTCCCTCCATGAGATTCGACCTTGAGGAATTGTGGAAGGACGTCTATCACCCCATCCTGTCAGCAAAGGTGTCCAACACCTTATGGAGGGTGCTCCACTGTTCATACAGGACAGGGGACCGGACTGGCCCTACCTTCCAGCACTGAAGCTGCCCCCACTGTGCGGAGCCTATTGACTCCCACCTCCATCGTTTTTTCACCTGGCCAGGTGTCGCCGCATTTTGGCTAAAGGCCCGCGCGCTCCTCCATGCTCAGCCCTGGTCTGGACACCCTGTGCAAGACCTCATGTTTGAGCAGACGTCGCCTGGTTGGCCACCAACCCCTCCGTGTCCTCACCTATGCCACAGCCATCTGGACCATCCATAACTCCTTCCTTCATGCTGCCTTTGACCAGCAGGTGTGGACCCTTCCACACATGATCACCCACTTTCAGGTACACTTTGAGATGGCCCTGAAGGTATGCACTATGTCGCCAACCCTCCCCCGCTCAGTTGTCACTGCAGCACGGCTCTGGCGCTCAATCCCCCTCCCTTTCTCGATGCCTCCTCCCTCCCCTTCCCTCGCCTCAGGCTCTTAGGAGCCCAGGCATAATTCAATAAACATTGATGAATCTCCCCCTTGGGTTGGGACCATCTAGTACTAAAAAAGAAGCATAAACAGAAATAGTGTCTTTGTTGGATAGTTCACCTAGGATATCAAGCTCATCAGGAGCGGATACCACATAACAATTGGTAGAAGAATCAATAGGTTTTGACTGAGGCACCTGAGGTAGGTCAGCACAGGGAGCCTCATGCCCTATGCTGAATTCTCTTTTTTGACTCCTCAGCTTGCTTCTTCCAACATTGAGATACCACATGACCCACAAGACCACAATAAGTGCATGGCTCCTTCTTTGGTTTGGACTTGGGTTTAGGTGGCATTGCATGGATGTAAGTATGAGGGTTATTAGAGGAGGTCAGTTGTACCACCCCATTGGGAATCTCCATAAGTGCTTACTTGATGTCGATAATAGAGTTGAAATTCCGTTTTAGGGACTTCAAATGTAATAATAACTGAGTATAAGAAACGAACGCACTCAGTACAGCTGATATAGCATCATCAATGGTGATCTGGTCACAAGTGACAAGTGTCTGGGCCTCATGGTAAAATCGCTTGGTGAACTCCTGGATAGACTCTCCTCATTTGATTTGAATATTCATAAAGGCCTGCTTTTAGTTAGTGAGGATTTGGTCACTCCTGAATTCCTTAATGAGGGCGGTTTTCACTTGAGCCCAAGTAGTACAGACCTTGAGATGAGGAACCATGATTTCTTGTGCGAACTGGCTTAGGCAAGAGGTAATATGACGGACCTTCTGTTGATCAGTAGCCCCATCCATGGCGCATTCATACACGAAAAGAAAAGAATGGATGCTTCCTTCACCTGGTTCAAACTTATCCTTGAAGGTAGGTTTGAAAAGGGTGTTTTCTGTACTCAAGACATGTACACCTGATACCCAGACTGGCTCAGCCTCGGAGGGTTCAGACTCTGTAAATTGGGTAGCAGGGGGAACTCGATCAACCTGTTGTCTTAAGTGGTTCAAGTCATCTTGTAGATTTTGAACCCATTGACTAAGATGGTCATTTGTAGGTGCTCGGTTTAAATTAGAAATTGCAGTAATCATCTCAGCTTGCTTGGCCTCGAGTACTTCACATTTAGCAGTTAACCAGTCAATGGACGCGGTCAACGTAGTGAGCTGGGTATCTTGTGTAGTTTGATATAAATTGCATAGATGATGCGCATTCTCAATACCATCCAGTAAGTTGATTAAGGAGTAGTCTGGGTCAGTCAGAAGGCCTTCCAAGGATAAGAAACATCCTTGAGCTAGGGCTCAAATTTGAGTTTCCAACACTTGAACTCGTGAAGCTAATAGATTTGAATGTTTGGGATTGGCCATTGGAAATGAGGAACCAGGGGGACCAGGAGGTCCCAGAGGTCCTTGTGATCCATCTCGACCTGCTGGTCCTGGTGGCCCTTGTTGACCCACCAAACCAGAAGGACCACATTCACCCGGAGGTCCTGGGATTACTGATGGGGAGCTAGGTGGTCCCAGCGGTCCAGGAGGACCAACAGGGCCAGGTACACCTTCTCTGACATTACCCGCCAATTGAAAAAGATGTTGGACTAACTCGTTAAGCTCACCAAAGCGCTTATCATGCTTGACCCACAATTGGTCCATTTGGATTGAGATTTCAGCCTCCAGGGAAGTGATATGGTGGTGAATAGGATTGGTGACATCGCTAACTTGTTGAGATACTTCTTGCCCAATGTATCCCACAACTCCATTGTCAATGCTCACCAACTGGTTATGGATATTATTGATTTCTCATTGGTTATCGAGAATAGCTTCCCAATTATCCCTTCCAAAGTTAGACACTGTCTCATAGAATGAGGATATCTGAGAGTGAAATTGTTGGTCCAGATACAACTGGCGCTGGATTTTGAGATGATGCAACCCCAAAATCTGGAGTACATGGTGAATAGCAGGATGGACATAGTGCCAGAGGTACTGTTCTTTCCTAGCCAATCCCACTTCAGTAGGCTGTAACACCACTCGGTTGTATAAATCCATCATGTTAGCTGTAACCTTAGATGCTTGGTTACAATTAGGGAGAGCACCAGGTTGGATAGCTCCTCATATCAAGCCTTTGACAGTCTCCTCTACATTCGCGGCTTCTATCTGATAATTATTTTGGTCCAGGCCTTCAATGGCCAAGTCCATAGAAGCTTGAAATTGCAGATTATTGGTAGTAGTGGAAGGCAGATCCTGCCTGTTGGAGTGTACCCATTGAGTAATACTCATAGATTCCTCAGAAGAGGGGCTCTCTTCACTAGACATATTCATTGGCGTGAAAGTATGTTTTCACCAGGTAGCCTTAGAAGCAGACCTGGCAAGGAGCACCAGTATTGGAATTTTGTGAGAAATTCTATAAGCAGGCACTACAAAGGCTACAAAAGTATTAGTTCCGTGGCTCTAGAAAAGATTGAGTCAATTACAATGAGGTTATTAGTTCCATTGCAATAGTAAATTCCAATCAGAAGTACTGAATCCAGTAATAAGATAGATCAAAATTAAGCTACGTGAGACAAGATTTTTGGTACTTTATTAATTAAAAATTAGAGATATATATAGGGGGTGGAAGGCGAGTTGGTAGGGCATACGGCTACCAACCTGAAGGTTGCAGGTTCGATTCCCGCCCTTTGCACATTGATTGGGGTGCCAGCTGAAGGAAACTATTGGCGATTAGTAGGTATAATAACATGAAAACCTTACCCATGATGTAACCAGAAAAATCCGAGTCCTGATCCGGAGGTGAAAAAAAAACTTTCTACGACAGAGTTACCCTGCTCAGGTTTCATGTCAATACTTTCTTTCTCTATTTTGGTAATGTCTGTCCCCCAGTTGGCTTGCCTCAAATAAATAAAATAAAATAAAAAATTAGAGATATATATAGGGGAAGATTTAGTGGGTTTTTGCAAGTATTTCCTTGATGCACCCAAGGTAAGTTCTTTCCTAACAGATGACCAATATTGCTGATTATCATTATTATTAAAATAATTGTGATGATCAGATCTGTTAGAGTGCTTATTAGATTTGATCGACCTTCTTAATGAGGGCCCAGCCCCTTCAAAATGCTTGGTCATTTTGGATTGCTTAGTTTCATCCATCATAGGAGGCTGATAGCTCCAAAGAGTCTTACATCAGTCAGTTGAAGATTCAGAAATCCCTGACATGGATTTTATAATATCATTTGACCAAGATATCAAATCTCAATCCAAAGTTATTCTAGTCATCTTGGAGGTATCTCCAACAATGGTGCAACCCAATTAGTTGTCATAGGTGATGAATATCTGGGTGAACAAAGTTGAGAAGGTAGCATTCTGGACCCAGGGCAAGTTCTCCTGCTGGCAGCTGGGCCAAGTCATAGAGGTCCCACATGGTAGAGGAAACAGAAGAGGCATGAGAGCAACTAGAGTGAGCACCCATGGAGTAGATGCCATTTATTAATTGTTGGACAACATTGTTAAGGTTCTCATACTGAAGTTGATACTGACTTCCATCAATAAATGGCAGGGAGAACTGGAATGTGGCCCCAAATTCTACCCTCTCAGGCTGCAATGGTGGTATTTCATATTGCGAGGTATTAACCCATCAAAAAAAATTTTCTTGACTGACCAGCAGATTAGTCTTCAGGGCTGCTAGTATTCTCCATTAGTTGTATAAGGTTTTTTCACTTAGGACAGCTTGGAGCTACCTGTAGTGAGCACCATGTTTGTAAGCGTTACAGTTCTCTAGACTGTCAATGAGGTCCAGATGTGGATCAAAGCTTCAAATTCATAAAGAGTCAAGAAGGAAATAGAAAAAAGATAGAATACTGAATATTTCATTAGGTTAAAAGTGTCAATATTTATAGGGTGAGTGGGGACACGGTGCATCAATGATCTTCATGACCCCATCCATTCAGGATCTTTCCTGGCTTTCTGGATTGACCACCTGATGGGCATCCTCAATGTATTTCACTGCCTATATGACTGAATCAGTGAAAAAACTCCACCCCACTTAACTCTGGAATTGGGGATGATAATCCTGAAGTCATCTTAATTTGGATAGGTTTGAGAGTTGATTTGTCATGGCTCAATTTGGAAGTGGGGAATTTGATTTGTACATTATCTCAAATTCCAAAAAATGAATGCTAGTTTAAAAGAGCAAAATTAAGCAGTTAAACCAGCTTTTCACCAAGTTGGCTCTTTGGGCCACTCATGATCGAATAGATTTAATTATTGAAGATATCAATGATCTGGACTTTTCTTTCTCGTTGCAAACACTTTTGCAACCCATTCAAAATCAAGACTAAATCTAGTTTGATAATCTCATAGAGGAGATTAGTCTGCGCCCATGTCTGGGAGCAGTTGGGCAAGCAAGGCAAGAGGAGCAGGCGGAAGGCCCACAGTCTCTAACATTCAAAAATGCCCTGGAGAATCTGGCAGAATAGAAAAAAATCTAAAAAAACTGGTGGTCACAATTTCCCCGGAGATACTTGTGTGGCAAGCACGATGCAACCAGTACATCAACATGCCACACTCTCAGCCACTTTTGTTGGTGGAATTCGGAGTCTGTGTGTATCTGGACATCCAAAAAATGGCCTTATGGGAAAAATTTTGTGAAGATGTACACAAAATTTTCCCAACTGTGGTGTACATTGCACCTCACTCCATGTCACACAGTTGGCTGGACCTGGGTTTCAAAAGCAAAATAGCAGCAGACGAGGCTGCAGCAGTGCACGTAGTGGTTGACCTCCCCAAAGGGCAACAGGTCATCAAAACTAAATGCACTTGATGGACAAAATCAAATAAAATTTTCCTCACATTTGACTTTTTGCCTACTATGGTAAAATGTGACATTTTGGAGCAACACTTGAAAGATGGTCTCGCCATATATGGCAAAATACAATCTTACAAAAAACAACATTTCACGCTGATGCCACACCTGTGCACTGATAAAGCCATCACAGTTCTGACCCCAACTGAGGAGATCATGAAGGACCTAACCCAGATCTTGCACTCCACTTTTATTGATATTGCAGGGCACACCACCCACCCATTCCAGGTGACTGTGGACAGCGCGCCCCCTATCTGCACCCACTGTGATGCGCTCAGCCATAAGGTGCATGCATGCCCCATCAAGGAGGGCATCACATTCCAAGAGCACCCCTAAGCAGCCATGGCCAGTGGAGAGGTGCACTATGAACCAACTGCAAGCACCAAGGAGGCTTTCTCGTGGGGAGCACAAGGCTGCTACCTATTGGTAAAGCCCATCTCCCCGCAGGAGTGGAAGAAGGCTAAGCAGGCCCATAGAGCTGTGGCCAAGGAAGCAGCTAAGGCCACCACCGCTATCCCACACTCACAACGCCAGGAGGACATGGAGACCTTCGTGGTGGAAGTGACTTGGGAATCCATCACCCAATCAGATTGGGAGGCCCATACTGAGCGGGCCACTCAATCTGAGGATCTGATGGGAGATTCAATCTCACCCAATTGCTGCACCCAAGCTCCAGTCAAAACTGACTTGGGACCTATCCCAATTGAAAAATTTTTTTTGCCCCGCTCGACGGTGCACTGAACTTATCCGCACTGCAAAAAATTCATCCGATGTTGGGAAAACAAAAAGTGAAGGCCAAAGCCAACATGACTCTTTCCACAAAAATTAACAAAAACCCCTATAGCATAGCTGCTAACACCCGCGCTGCTGTGAAAGCCCATGGGGAACTTGAAGAGGCTGGTGGGCCTGGGGGCCCACCCCCTTGCACCTAAGGTGCAATGGGGGAAACCTTCACTCTAGGGATGCTGAATATCTCCAGACTCAAGGCCTCCCCATCCTGGGCTAGGATACTGAGTTTTTACAAAACAATTTACCCGTGGATATCCTGGCCATCCAGGAGTCCCACTGTCCATGAAGTTCTGAGGAAGCTTGGAAAACAATGCTCCTTCCATCCCTATCCTTTTGGTTGAAGCACTGTGGGGTGCTAATTCAGAAAAATAATTTTTTCAAATTCATATCCTCAGAAACATTCCTAAATAGCCGAGTGCTCATTGTCACCTTCTTGTGGGCTGACGTTGCACACACAATTGTCAACATTTACGCCCCAAATGGTGCTAATGAGCATCAGGAATTTTTCTCGTCAGTCAAATCCCTCCCGTTACCCCTGATTCTTTCCTAGTTGGCAACATGAACTGTTGGCTAACCTCACCAACGGACTGGTGGCCACCCTCACCCAATGCCCCACAAGGTCACATAGAACTACGCGTTCTAAAAGCCACCCTTGGGTTAATGGATGCGCTACCATGACATGCCCCATTGCTCAAAAACATGACGCGTCCCCATGTCCACAATGGCCAATTAAGGTCCATGACCCGCATTGACCTTATTTTAATGCCGGCAAAATTCCAACCCCACATCTCCCACTCAAAACAATGAAAATGGAATTCTCCGACCACAAACTGGTCTCGATAAAATACCACTTACCTGTCACAGTTTAAAAGGCCCCACATTGGTGCAAAATCCGCCCCCCCAAGTTCGCATCGCCAGGATTTTCCACGTGGGTGGAAGAGGCAACTTTGGCAAAATCGTTTGTTGCACCATTTTGCACGGACCCCATTTCCACATGGGCAACTTTTCAAAGAGGACATCATCCGCCACTATTGCCATCTTTCCTCCAGACGCTCACGAGCCACATTGGCAGTTATCTCGCGTGCTCTGGTGGAATTGGCCCACTTGGAGTCCAACATTCCAGCCACAGGATACAGCCCTGCATGGGGCTGGAAGTGGGCGGAGGCAGCCGCCCACCTCAATGCACTTGAAAGGCAACACAAACATCGGGTTTGTGTCCAATACAGGGCCACATGCATCACTAAAGGTGACAAGTGCACCGCATACTTCTTTAAAAAATTTTTCGCACCATGCCAGAGCGTGGCCTGCACACAGGTGCAAATATTGGATAGTTCCATTGCGGACACACCAGCTGAAGTGGCAATCAAAATGCAAAAATATTACTCTGAGTTATACTGAGCTGAACCAATTCAGCCAGCTGAAATGGCGGAATTTCTCAATTGAGCTCATATCCGCACCATTTTCTGATACCCAGAAATAATGAATTTAATTACTTTGAACAAATTATGGACAGCCATTTGTGGTGCGCCAAACCATAAATGCCCAGGCCAGATGGCATTCCATATGAGTTCTACAAAAGTTATTTCAAATATATATCCCCATTGCTGCTAGCCTCACTTAACCAAAGCCTGTTGGAAACGCGCCTCCTACCAGGAGGACATGAGGCCTTTACTGTCACACTCTTCAAGAAAGGGGATAAGCTTGACTTAGCCAACTGGCGCCCCATTTCTCTAACAAACACAAACACCAAAATTTTAACAAAAATCATGGCTAACCGTTTAGGGACTATAGCATCTGCCACCATCTCCCCAGAACAATTTGGTTTCATCCCCAGAAGGTCGATTTGGGATAATGTGCACTCTGTGGCTAATGTATGTCAATCCACAGCCTCTGGGGCACTTGTATTCTTGGACCAACAAAAGTCCTATGATAGAGTAAACTGGGAATACCTTAGGGCCTGCCTCCATCAATTCCGCCTACCCCCCCGCTTCATAGAATGGGTGATGCTGCTCACAGAATCTGCGACAATGGCAGTGCGTGGCCCAGGCTTCCTAACAGAAGTAGTCCGCCCTCAAAGGGGCCTGCGACAAGGGGACCCCTTAGCCCACTCTTATACAACTTCAGCCTTGACCCACTACTGCGAAATGTGAATGCCCAACTCACTGGGGTCCATGTGCCAGGCCAAACCCCAGTCAAGATGATGGCATTTGCAGATGATTGCGTGGTGGGGGTGTCTAATAACAAAGATGCACGTGCACTTGAAGCCCTCATCCAGGAATATTCCCGGGTAAGCAACATGGCACTGAACGCCTCCAAAACCGAAATTATCCTCCTTGGTCAGTTTCAGAACTGCTGGTCCCCAGCAATCAGTTCCCAACCCGGCCCATCTGCTCGCCCACGTCCACGCCTTACTAATTCAACACACACCGCTCCACTGGTGCTCCCCTTCGTGACACGTCCTACCATAGGACTGGTGCACCATTTGGGCGTGTGGATGGAGGCAGGCGGATATGCGTCAGCAGTAATGGAATGCCGTATACTGGACAAAGTGACGAAGCGAATTGCCTCTCTCAGAGCCCACCCTACTACCCTCACTGGCAGGGTTGTTCTTGCCAACTCTATGCTCCTATCCAAAGTCTGGTTCGGAGCCCATGCCATCCCCTTCTCACCAAGCTTCTTCAAATCCCTGTATGCTTTGCTGCAAGGATGGCTTTGGTCAGGCCGCCCTCAACCAGTATGGCTAGAGGTCATGTTTGGCCCTCATCATCAAGGTGGCATGGGCCTGCTTGACTTCAAAGCCCATGCTACCAAGATCCTGGGCACTTGGATCGTGGCTGTCACCGCCCCTACACTTTCATCCCAACACTGGTCCCGCGCGGCCCGCTCCAACTTCTCCTGAGCCTTGGGCCTCAACAATCCATCAAACCCCCACTCCCTGATGAAATACCTCGCATCACACACATCGGCCACAGGTCCTCACGGGATCAAAACCCACTACAAACGAATCCTACTCTCCATGCGAAGTGCAGAGTGGAGAATTCGTATCAGCGGACATACAACCTGAAGAGGCCACCCCTCTCCTCAGTTCACACAAGAGGTACAGGGGCTACCCATCCATGATGTCGTGATCCCCATTTGACCCCATGTCCTATCCAGGGTGGACTACCTGGACATGATGGACATCCCTTACCAACTGAGACCCAAAAGACTATCTGGAAATAAGCACACCATCCTCTGTTGCAGCCTCAAGTCCGCTCCCATGTGTGGCACTGCCTGAGGTGGGTGTATCGTACAGCTGAGCGCTCTAAAGCTTTACACTCATCCTGCGTTGTGTGTGGCCAGTATGGAACGCTGTTCCACCGCCTGGAGAAGTGCCCCACCTCTAAAGTGATATGGCGCGAAGTCCAACGTCTTCTAGGCCAGGATCAAATGTATCCCTTCAGTCTGTCAAGAGATATGTTTGCTTCATCAATGGCCTCCCCTCCCACCCTCCCTCCATGCTCTGGTGGTTGCAATCGCCATGTGGACTATCCACACGATTGTCTTGGATGCCATCGCTGGCTCCATCCCCACCCTCCCAGAAGCTGTCCACAGATTCTGGTCTCATTTGGTGGACCACTTTTGAGCGTGGATGTTTGGATATCTCCCACTGCGTCGCTGACGGTTGGTCTCCTCCTGGTTCCCAGTCTGGTTCATCAAATCAGACCCCTTCCTCCACACGTGCTCAATAGTGGCTACGGCCTTTTCACACGTTCCCTCCCCCTCCCAATAGGTGGCGTTCCCGCTGGCAACAAGAGATAGCATCGCTTCTCTGGGGTGCCTCCCCTGGTACTAAGTTTGTTTTCCTGAGTCATATTTGGAAGTGCCTGTCCCATGGTCGGCCTTCCCCGCAATAAATTTAAATTTAAATTTAAAGATATCAATGATCTGGTTGGGACCATCTAGTACTAAAAAAAGATATCCATGACTTATGAATTCAAGTGAATGATCTACATCCCTATAAATACAAAACAGATACCATTTCCTCTTTGGGAGAAGGAGCGCCACCAATGTTGGATTATGTCATTCAGCCTCCAACCTCTCCAAATAGCACACTAAAACCTTCATTCAAAGATAAATACATTTCAAGAGAAGGAAGCATTTTCTCATTCATATATTGTTTTTGAGAGCGCCATGGAAGGCGCCAAAGATAACAAACGGCTCAAACACCAGATGAACTGTCTTGGCCATGTAGCTATGGACATCATTGTACCTCACACTTAGGGAATGCCATACCTGGAATGAAGCCCAAGACTGCTCTGCTTTGGGAATTTAGGAGCGACTAAACCTTGTCCAACAAGAAACAAACATTTAAGGAATCTGCCTTAATTAAAGCAAAATTATCAATGAGTTTGCTCACAGCTTTTATCTTGAGGTTTAAACTTTGGTTGTAGGGAATCATCTTATGTTGGATGATGCTATCACTGCCTCTCTTTTTATATTCAAGGATATACCCAGTATCTTAATTATATCTCAAAGCGGTGAAATATAACTTTACGTCTCTTTTGCACATCAAAGAAGCCATCATGGAGATTCCTACTTAGTTGTTTAAAACAGCTGGGACAGCCTGTTTTAATATTAAGCCTTGACCTCAAGTATCGGCAGTATTGCCCCCTTGACTTGCCTACTCCAGATTTATTCTGAAATTATTGTAAGAAAAATGGACACATTATAAACCAATGCCATAAACTTTGTCACATCTCAGAAGCAAGAGATCAGTAAGCATAGGGCAAGAGGCTCCCTCTGCTGATAATAATCAAGTGCCTCAATCTTTTAGTCCTAGTTCTAGTTCTATGCCCAGTACATCATGATTTTTTGTGTTATCTGCTCCTGCAGAAATTGAAGTACCTTTTACTATATAAGGAAATAAAGATCTTCAGCTTTCTTATTTTTATATTAATCAAATACCTGATCAAACTATTGCTGTCAGTTACTCAATTTAGAGTCAAGCATTAGCGGACAAAACTCTTAAACACATTTGAAAAACCCCAAGCTTGTACATAGCAAAATCTTCTACTTGCCTCACTACAATTACCCAACAAAAGTTTACTATCTGTCAATTCTCCATTTGTATCATCAGTAGTATGCATAGAGGTAGACTTTCACAAGATAAAAGTCCTGGATATAATTAATACTGGTTCACCAGTTAATGTTATATCCTCTCAAATCCTCCAGAAAATCAAAATGGCTTCAGATTTGATTCACGAATCTGAATATGGGACAGTAGGGAATTAGTCTACCAGGGCAATTGGGACGTTATCTGCCTTACTCCTCCAATTTGGATAGCTATTAATTACCGCTCTTGCTATTGCATCAGAAAATAATAACTATGACTTGCTTATTGGAATTCAATTGTTGCAGAGATAAACTGCATTATCAATCATAAATAAAAGCCCTCTCACTCATAGGATATCTGATACCTTTTATAATGAGATTCTGGTCAAAAGTAAAGTGTCCCAAAAAACAAATATGCCTCCTCAAATATCCCTCCTCTATTTGCAAAGTCAAGTACCAAATATTGGGAGGTAAAACTAAGTTACCACTTGAGACTGTGGACGCCGTGGACAGGATACCTATATATGCCCCATCCTATTAATATACCATCTGACTCAAGTTATTATGGATTCAGGAATTAAGATCTACATTTCGCCTGACCAAATTATGGAGTTACACAGAAACCTTAACCCTTATATCCAAGAAGCGTTGACCTGTCCTGGAGCTTTGGATTCCACCTATGGGAAATCTATTTCCATTTTCTGTTAGAAAACCTTATGAACCGGACCCTCCAAGTTCCTTGAATGCTCTCATCGCCTATACTAAACTCTGTACTATAGAAAATATCACCAAAGTCAGAAAATTTGGTTTTCTGCAATAGATTTAGGGTTTCATCCCTACCAACAATAACTTTAGTCAAAAGCAATATTGGGAACAGCCTCAATTCCAATGAACGCCATAATGTGGAAGTCCTCCTTGAGGAGTATAACAATATCTTTTCATTAGGACCAGATGACTATAGAAAAATGACGGGAGTAGTTCACCAAGTTGAAAATGAGGATCATACCTCTTTAATATCAAGCCTATCAAAAATTTAAAGCAAGGAAGCTCATGTCACCCTAAAATTAAAAATTGTTAGAAGCTGGGCTACTAGTGCCATCCAAAAGTCTGTAGGCTTCTCTGCTATATAAAATTTGTAAAAAAGATGGTGGGCATCAAGTTGTGATGGATTATTGATGGTTAAATTCCATTACCTGGAAAGATAACTATCAAATCCAAGTAGATAATTCCTTACGATTAATGTCAGAATCCCATTATTTTCAGTAATGGGCCTCACCAGTAGATATTGGCAGATTGACTTATCCTTGAAAGGCCCTAAAAATGCACCCTCATTTTAGTGAAGGATTATTTGAGCCCACTCAAATGCCACAAGGGTTATGCAACGCCCCTGCCACCTCTCAAAGATCCATGGACGGTATATAAGGCGATTTAATACGCTCTTGTGGGTTAGTCTATCTTGATGATCTAACTGTTTTTTTACAAATGTCTAACAACCACCTGGCACACCTAATGGAGGGTTTTCCTGCAATTATGCCAGGATTCTTTAAAGTTAAAGCCGTCCAAATATTCCTTTTTCAAAGTGAAATGAATTCTTTGGGCCATTAGGTTTGTAAGGCTGGAATAGCCCTGATGGATGACAAAATCACGGCCATATCTAGGATGTCTACCCTAAATCCCTACGTGATGTACAGGTCTTTTTAGGGATGGTAGGATACTATCGCCAGTTTATTCCACAAATTTGATGACATCTCTGATCCTTTAGTATACTTGTTGAAGAAAGGAATATTATTCCAGTGGAAATAGGAACAACATGCCTTTGACCTTTTGCACATAGACCTCTCCCACTCTCCCACTCTCCAGTACTTGTGCATCTTAACTTTGACAAACCATTTTTATTTTTAAATGCTAGTGATATAGCTATAGGATTTATATTATCCCAGCTTGACAAAAAAATAGTGGATCATACCATTGATTATTATAGAAAAACTCTGCCAAAAGCTGAACGCAATTATAGCGTTACATAATGAGAGTGTTTGGTGGCACTACTGGTTATTGAGCACTTCCTGCCTTTTTTATATGTTAATCACTTAACCACACTTAATGATCATGCTTTGTTATGATGGATTCAACAAATGAAAGATCCTGACGGGAGATTAGCCTGATAAGCGGTAAAACTTCAAAACCTTGATTTTTCAACTATCCATAATCCATGTCCCATAAATCAAATGCGGATTGTTTATCCAGGTTACCCTTATTACTGTACTTAAACCTGAGGAAGATCACTATATGATCTTTTAACCCAATCACTTATATGGAAAAAGTTTCCCTGACTATTCAAAAAGAATTAGCAATAATTTTGACAAATATTCATGATAAAAAAAGTAACTTGTGATGACTCATGTCACAAAATAGTAACCCTACATCCGCCTTCAGCTTTTACAGATGTTATACTAGAAGGAAATCAACAGGTCAGTCATACAGGAATTAAAAAAACTTACCATAGGCTCAAGGTTCAATCTTACTGGTAAGTAATGCTCATCTCAATTCAAGGTGTAATAGACCTGTTTGATATGTAAAAGGAAAGCTGGATTTAATCTCTGACCTCATCATCTATTGGTTCCACCCTATGAACCCTTCCATGCTATAATTATTGGCATCATAGGCCACTCCCCAAGCATCTAATGGCCATTAAGTCCTTCTTTTAGCTGTGATCATTTACCTAAGTAGATTGAAGCCATATCCCTATCCTCCACTCTGGCAAATGCTATCGCTATGTTCCTATATAATTGAATTATCACCTAACATGGGTTCCTAACATAATTCTTTCTGATAATGGTCAGAATTTTTGATCATAGTTTGTGAATGAATTACTAAAATTATTGGGGTTCACTCAAGTGTTTTCCACTCCTTACCATCCTGCAACCAATGGAATGGTAGAGCGTGTAAATGTTACATTAACAGCAACCTTCTGAAAAAAGGCCTTGACCAAATTTTCTATATTGGCTGCAAAAACTACCTAGTGCAATTCTTAGCCATCAAATAAGATATAATCAGATTATTAAGATTTCTCCCATTCAAGCTCTGTATGTAAGGAATCCCCTGCGCCCTCAAAAGTGCAAGCCATTTCGGATCAAGCCTCCCCCAAAGTTCCTTGAAGTTACTATGGGAAATAATGCTAATGAGATTATCTGACTTCAGGCCTTGACTTTCAAAACATTATCTGCTATCACTACCAGAAAAACAAATTAGTTTAAAAATAAGCATGATCCTCTGTACACCTTCCAACCTGGTGATTTAGTTCTTTTTTATCATCATTGACCAGGTGGTCATCTTAAATTGGGGAGCAATTGGTCAGGACCTACAAAGTTATTTATAAACAAGGAAATGAACAAACTATTGTAAAGTTTCTCAGGGGACTGTGATCAATTGAGTACACAATCAATTTCTTTGGCCTTTCACCCCCCACACCAAGATCTAGAAGAGAGAATTTTTTGGGATTCTGGAGCGAGATAAGAATTTGAATACATCTGATGATAGGATTTTAACTCAATCCAATAAATAGTCAAACCTATTGATGAGGATAATCCCTGACTTAATTCAAGGCCTCCCAATATTAGGTTCAACCCCAACTTATGAAATCAGATATTGATCAACAGAAACCTCCACATATTGGGGTTCAAGCCCATTCTATGTGATGATAAAATATTGTTCAACAGAAGTAACCAGGATGTTGAAGAACCACACAATTGCGATTTAGTATAGATCTCAGCTTGGAAGCACTTGGGGATCTTCCCACAAGAATACATCCCTGAAAACACTTATATATTTCGATTTGATAGTAAAAAATTACAATATTTTCTTTGCTCAGTTTTGGCCTTTCCACTATAAATTGGTGAAGTTTTTATTAGGATACGCCAAATTTAGAATTTTTTCCATTATTTGAAGACTTGAATTTTATTAAAGTAACTTTTTCTTATATCTTTCACCTAGTAGTTTGGGTTTTTATAGCCTTTTCTCATAGGAACAGTGGATTAACTTCCCCTGCGTCCTGACAGGTACCATCACCATTCAGAAGCGCAAAAGAAGTAGTAGTTGATGTTACTGTCATTGAGCGCTCTGCTAATAATAAGATTGCGCTAGCCCTAAGGATGGGTTACCACACAAAACACTAGCCAGTATACCTCTGGTACATCCATCCATATCGAGGGATGCAAAAGTAATAGGGCAACCACAAGTATTAGCCAGAAATTTCAAATTTAACTATCATAGCCACTAAATGTCTGGCAAATTTCTTAACTTTACAGGTAAATTGGATTTTTTTAGAATCTATATTAGAACTAAAAAGTGGAAAGAGAAAAATGAAGTGCCAGAGGTACCTGTTTAAAACATCTGCCTTATATGCTCACTGAATTGGGAATTGGGACCAAGTGCGCTACTGTTGGGAATATCTTCACAATTCAGTCCAACAGATCAACACCCTAAATAGTTATCAACATCAATTTGATTCTGACTTGTCCAGTCATATAGATATCAAAGTCACTAGTTAAACTCTTGATTCTGCCGTGATTGAACTTTGGGCAATAATGGCTCCTCTTGTGGATAGCAGGTTGCGTCCATGGCCAGGCCACGTATGACCAGCTCCATTGAGTAAGAAAAGGGTTTAATATGCCCGTACCTGTCAGGGATGTCCTGGTTGCTACCAACAATGGAGGGGAAAAGCAGATGGGAAATTCCAAACATGAGAGTGACTTTACTAGTTTCACTTCACCAATTACCAATGTATTTTGGCTTTTGGAATACAAACTGGTGAAGGGATATCATGGGAAATATCGCTACAAACCTTCCACTGACAATGGATTCTGACCACCGCCATCTTCTGAATCACCTACCAAATTTTCTGCACCAACTCTTGGATTACAAAAAGTGGAGAAAGAGGAGAGATCTCTAAGGGGTACGCCATTACCCATCTCTCATCCACCGCATGGGCCAAATTCATAAAGTGACGAGATGGATGGCTGCTTGATGCTCCCCTTATTGGTTCTAAATAGGATTAATTTTAATCAAGATAAAAAGGTAGTTACTCAAAGTTTACATTACCCTTTCCTTTTTGAAATGGGAGAGCACACCATAGGGAACATGGGGAGCGCAACAATCTTGTGTGATTTGAGCAGCTTAATTGCTAAGATGGATACAACTTTCTGGGGAGGGTGATGAGCATCTGGGTAAAATGTGCAAGGCCTCCACCAACTCGAAGCAGTTTGAACAATTTTTTGAGTGCTTACCCAGCTGTTCTCACAGGGAGGAAAATCTTCCAGGCAACCAAGTATTTCACCAAGTGTCAGGATTTCTGCACTACCAGAATGGCATCCACCTCTACTTTTTCCAAACCCTTGTCACAATTGGTTCAAAGATGGTGGTTCCTTCCCCTTGAAAGGGTACAACTTGGAAGCATGGAAGACTGGGTGCTGCTTCCAATGAATGGGGAGGGCCAACTGGAAGGCCCCATTTCCCAAATCCTTCTCCACCACATGAGGACCAGAACACTTGCTCGCAAACATACCTGAAAGAACCTTCAAACGCAGGTGGCACATATTAAAAATAACTAATGACCTACCTTAATTTCACGGGTAAGGAGGCACTTGTGATCCACAAACTTCTTTAATCACTTATTACCTTAGTCAGGTGCTCCCAAACCAAAGATTGAGTGATCTGATTCACTGCAGCTTCGCCTTGGAAGCAGGCACTTTAGGGTTTAGACAAGGTCTTTTAAGGATTGAGGGGTTATGCCCAGGGTAGCTCATAGGGGAGAACCCTGTTTACAAGTGAATGTCATTGTTGTACAAATACTGCGCCATGGGAAGATAAGCGGCCCATGTATCCTGCACAGTGGAGGAATAACAGCAGAGGTGATGTTATAAAGATATGGTTGACCTGCTTCATCTGACCGTCAGACTGGGATGGTATGTCATGGACTGGCATGGCTGGATCTTTAAGATAGCCAAATGGCAGACCAGAACGAGCCATAAACTGATGCTCCCACTCATTTACCACCTCCTGAGGTACGCCAAACATTGAGAGCACATGATGAACAAAAAGCTGGGTTATCTCCGTGGAGGTAATGGCTGACATACAAGGAATGAACATGGAGAATTTTGTAAAGCAGTCCACGACCACCATAATTGCGTTGAACTCATTGGAATGGGAGAACTTAACTATGAAGCCGATTGTACTAATGTCTAGGGCCTTGTGCCTGCTTCAGGGATGGAGACCATCCTGTCTAGACCTATCAGACTTAGCATGCGCAAATTTTATGCAATTGATGATCCACACTGGTAGGTCCTTGAAAATCCCTGACATTAGAACGTCTACTTTATTATATCAAAGCACTTTTTCAAGGCCAAGATTGTGACGGACGGGGTCTTTGAACACTGCTACAAAGCAGTTAGGCAAGAATGCCCAGGTAAGTGCCCACAAGCAGGACAACCCTTCTGCGGAAATATCCCTAATCTGACTATGTGGTAAGCACTTAACTATGAAAGTTTGTGCCACAGTCAGTACTATACTGGCTCCAAGCAAGAGGGTCTGTCCCCCTGAGAGAGCATATAGAGACTCTATAGCCCTGTCAAAGTCTGAGCTGTGGTCCATGTACAATTTTCCTTAAGAAATCAATAAAGATGATTTTTGATCTTTAAAAATTAATTTTAAATTTTCTCAAGTTTTTCAAATTCTTGAAGACAAAAACTGTTTTAAGCAGCTTTGTCAGCTCAGATTTATACTGAGCTTAGGAAGAAGAGCGGGTCTTGTTCTCCGCGGAGTCTGCAAGCGTCTTCTTGATGACAGGCATATTTCTGAGGATATATACCCTAAATTTCCTTGTCAAGACCCATTCCAGAACTAGGACAAGGTACCTTGATGGTTGCAGAAACTTTTCCAAATTAATTATTTTGCTTCAAGTTGTTCTCAAAGCCTGAGCATTTCTCTACATCCATTTCTCTAATTATTATATTAGCTAAAAGGGGTTTAGCGGCCTCTGATTTGCAGAGCGACATTTATGAGAGTCTTCATCCTCATCACCCTTTTTGGTAATATTGTGGTTGGTGGTATCTGGTTAGCCAGAGCGCCATTCACAAGGATTTTCATCCTTGTCAACACATTTGGGGACATCTGACTTGGCTGCATCTGCTTGGCTGAAACTTCATTTTTGAGGATCTGCTCCCTCATTGCCTCATTTATAATATTGTATTTGGTAGCATCTGGTTGGCCAGAGCGCCCTTTGAGAGGATTTTCTCCCTCATCCACCTTGCAATATTTATTTAAATTTGATTTTGAGGCATCTGATTTGTCAGATTGCCATTTATGAAAATTGTAACAATTGTGCCCCTCGCCCTTGGCCTTAAATCATTTCCCTAGGGAAGATTAGGGCAATGTGGCGGTCAGGAAATGCCTTGACCGTTACATCACCCCCCAGATGAGAGCCCCCTCCAACTCCAGAAATTCTCCACCTTCTGTGGGCAGTTGCTGCAGTAAATGGCAGTCAGCCAGGTGGACTCTTCCACCGGGTAACCTACCCACTTTACCAGATACCAACGTTTTTTCATGAAATCTTCATGTCCAGGGTTTCATCCACCTCATACTCAGTCTCTCCTGGGTTCCTAAGTGGACAGGCTCCAGTTTCTCTGGAAGAGGGCCTTCAAACTTCTTCAGTTGTGAGACATGCAGTACCAGATGCATGTGAGATCCCTTGGGAAACTCCAGTTTGTAAGATACTTTGTTCACTTGGTGGAGGACCTTGAATGGGCCCAGGGTGACTGGTCCAAATTTCCTGCAGCTACCAGGAACTGAATATTTTTCGCATTTATCATTACTAGGTTTCTTTCCTTTAGCACTGGGCCTTGGATCAGTGAGTGTTGGCCTTCTTCCTCTGCACCTCTATCACTTTCTTTAAATTCACATGTAAGGTTTTCAGGTTTTCCCTCATCTCTGACGCCAGGTTGTTCGCCGCTGGGTTTGGAACTCTGGGGTGTTTTTCCACCATCTTTGGGTGGAACCCGTGGTTTGCCATGAAAGGTGACATTCACATTGATGAGTGTGCTAAATTATTGTAAGCAAATTGGGCTAATTTCAGCCAGTCCTTCCAGCGTTCTTGTTGGGTGGTCATGTAGCATTGCAGATATTGCTTGAGGACTTGATTTACTCGTTCCATCTGGCTGTCCAACTGAGGGTGGTAGGCCGATGATTTGCACGGTTTGATCTGAAGAATTTCCAGTAGGTGTTGCCAGAATCGTTGATAAATTATGGGCCTCTATCTGACACTATCTCCTTCAGGAGGCCATGGTGAGAAAATACCTTATTCATAAAAATCTCCGCCATACCCTTTGCTGTGATTTTGGAGGTACACGGAAAGAATTCCGAATGCTTGGTCATTCTGTCCACTACCACCATCACAGCATTATACCCCTTCTATTTTGGAAACCCCATTATATAATCCACACTCAGTGAGGACCACGGCATTTCTGCAATCTGGATTGGTTTGAGTTTCCCCAAAGGCTGGCATTCTTGGATCAGGATCATGTTACACATTTATGGATGTACTCCCTCATGGCGCTTGGCATCCCTGGCCATGAGTAACTCTGGGCCAAAAGCTCTATTGTTTTCTCATTCCCAGGGTGTCCCGCCAAGGGGTGGTCATGGAATGCTCTTACCACCTCCTCCTGGAGCTCGCGGCTGGGCAGCCATGGGCGCCATTTGTGGAGGATAAGGCCTTTCTTTTTAAAGAAATACATATGATGTATATTTTCCACCACCTTCTCCAGGTTTCCAGAGTGTGGACCCATATTTCGAGCTTTGCTGGGCAGCCCAGAGCTTGTCCTTCAGTTTGTGGGTGGCGTTTTAGATGACAGCAAACACATTCAGGGGCAACATAGTTGCTGTGTTGTAGGCATCCAACTTCTCCCTCAGGAAGCCTTTCCTGGGTCCCTGCTTTTGGAGACCTGGAATAAAATTACTCTCCCCTGGCTTGTACACAGTCTTGAAATCATAAGGCACCAGCTCTAGATGCCACCTGGCCTGGCGCTGGTTCATGCACTTTGGACTCTTGTAAAATTCGAGGGCGCGGTGGTCCATTCTGATGGTAAAAGGATGTCTGGCGTACAGTAGATGATGCTACCATTCCTCCAAATTTGATGCAATCGCTAGGAGCTCCTTGTCATACACAGGATAGTTTGTCTCAGCGGGAAGCATTTTCTTGCTAAAATAGCTTAAAGGATGGTCTACCCCATCTTCCCCCTCCTTCAGCAGAACTGCCCCAATCACGAAGTTTGAGGCGTCAATTTCCATTATGAAAGGGCGGTTGGCGTCAGGTTGGGCTAGTACTGGTGCCTTAATGAGGCTCTCCTTGATGGTTTGGAGAGCTTTCACCTCCTCTTCTTCCCAATGAAACGGCACCTGCCCTGTCAGACGGGTTAAGGGTGCTGCCGTTTTGGAGAGGTCTTTTGCAAACCTTCTCAGGAAGTTCATCATGCCCAGGAAGCTTCTAACGCCAGTTCCATCTTTAGGGGCCGGCCACTCCCTCACTGCCTTCAACTTGTCAGGGTATATGGCTGTTCCCTTTTGGAAGACTACGTTCCCCAAGAAGGAGACAGAGTCCTTGTAGAACTCACATTTTGATGGCTTCAAGAGGAAATTTGCCTTGTTGAGGGCCTTCAGCATGCTCAGCACATCGCTTTTGTGATCCTCTTTGGTCTTGGAGAATACAAGGATATCATCCATGTATGCCACACAGCATTTACCAATTAGGTTTCTTAAAGCGTTGTCTATGGTACGCTGGAATACTTATGGGGCGTTCTTGAGGCCAAAAGGCATCACCTTGTATCTAAACACCCCTAAGTGACACTTGAAAGCTGTATACTGTTATTGTTCTGAGATCACAGGAACTTGGTTGAACGCATCAATCAGGTCCAGCTTGGTGAAAACCTGACCACCTGAGATCATCTGAGAGATGGCCTCCAGCAATGGAATGAGGTAGGGGTTGGACTCAGTTATTGCATTCAGCCGCCGTTAATACAAACATTGGTGGAGCTCGCCACTTGCCTTTGGGACCAGGATAATGGGTGACACCACTGGAGACTTGGAGGGAACTATCATCCCACGCTCTAGCATTTCCTTAACATAAACCTCTAGGGCAGCCTTCACTTTCAATTCAAAGGGTAGACGGGATAACCCTTGGGAAACTCTGCGTCCTTTTTGAAAGAAAGTATAAGGAAAGGCCCATTTGGGGTTGTTGAGGGAGCTTGGTTCTTGTGAAACAGGTGGGCGTATGTACGAAAATCTTCAGAAATGTCCACACCTGGCTACAGCCCCAGTACTGCGTTCACCCCTGGCTTCCTTCCACCAGTGATGAAGAAATATAGTGCCACTGGAGGTTGGCCCTTGGGGTGTAGCATGACCAGGAGCTCCTGCAGTTTGAATTGAGGGAAGTGCTTGTGCCACCACTGCATGCCCAAGATTATGGTGTGCGGCAGATTTTGATAGAACTAAATGTTTCTTGGAGTGTATGAGGCCTCTGCCGCAGCAGCACCTGGGTTTTGACTTTCCAACTTCCCACCAATTTTGAGGTGTCTGCGAGTGTAACGTTTCCCTTCCAATCCATCTCCAGCTTCATTCCTTTAGCTAACCCGTAGTCCATATAGTTGTTCTCTGCTCCAGTGTCTACCAGCGACCAAAGTTGATCCTCCCTCTTCCCCTTTCTTCCCCAAAGCTGTAACGAATAGGGAACATAGAGATAAGACGAGGTATTTCCTTTATTGATTATAGCAACGCTCGTGGGGGTAGGGCGGAGGTTGTAGGAAGGACTGGGGTTGCCCTCTCTGGGGTTCTCAGAGGGGGTCACCCCATTGGCGGAGCTGAAAGGCGATCCTTAAGAGGGCTCCTGTGAGGTGATGGAGACCAGCTCAGATTCAGCTCAGCGGCCGCAGAGCTTCCCATGTTTTGACATGGGATGGGATTTGCCTGAGCTAATGCCAGTTGGCCCTCCACCTGGGTTGTGACTGAAATTTCCTCGTTGAGGGTGGCTCCTAGGCGAGTGGCAGCCATGTCAGTGAGGATGTCAGGACGGAGATTCTGGCAGAACATCCGCGCAATCTGGATAGAGTTGACTTTGGCTGCCTTAGCCAAAGGGCGGTATACCTGGGCGTAGTTCATGACTGACATCTTCCCTTGTGTGAGGTTTAAAAGGGCTGACCAAGCTGCATCTTGGGAGTTATTAGGTGTGGCTTCCCTCTCAACCAACTGGAGACATTCATCCAGGGTGGGAGGAAGCAACGACTGGGTTTCCAATAGCTCAGTGAACCAATCTGCCAAGTTTCTGGGCAGGGCGGTCACTATTTGAGCTATCTGGAGTGACACTGGGGAAGTTCTTCCTGAGGCAGTGGTCAGCTGGGCCTGAAATTTCACACGTGAGAAGGTGGCATGTAGGGTGCTCAGCTCCCCTGGAGTGAGGGCCTGTCGAAATTATGACTCGGGCTACTCAGAATGAGAGTGGATTTGGACATGCCCATGGGAGGGAAGGAAATGGGCAACTTCTCTTAAGAGGAACAGGAGAGAAAAGATGACCATCAGAAACGTGGTTGGGTGTTTGTACCATGCAGGCAAGGCGCGTTCTTAAGGCTTGTCCATCATATCCAAAAATAAAGACACCAGTTAAATGAGTTTCGTCTAATTTGATGGATTTGGTCCCTGGCTCTGCCACAAAGCAGTTAGGCAAGAATTCCCAGGTAAGTGCCCACAAGCAGGACAACCCTGCTGCGGAAATATCCCTAATCTGACTATGAGGTAAGCACTTAACTATGAAAGTTTGTGCCACAGTCAGTACTATACTGGCGCCAAGCAATAGGGTCTGTCCCCCTGAGAGCGCATATAGAGACTCTATAGCCCTGTCAAAGTCTGAGCTGTGATCCATGTACAGTTTCCCTTAAGGAATTAATAAAGATGATTTACGATCTCTAAAAATTAATTTTAGATTTCATCAAGTTTTATTTTAAATTCTTGAAGGCAAAAACTGCTTTAAGCAGCTTTGTCAACTCAGATTTATACTGAGCTTAGGGAGAAGAGTGGGTCTTGTTCTCCATGGAGTCCACAGGCATCTTCTCAATGACAGGCATATTCCGAGAATCTAGACCCTCAATTTCCTTGTCAAGACCCATTCCAGAACAAGGATTGGGTACTTTCATAGTTGTGAGAACTTTTCCACATTTATTATTTTGCTTTGAATTGTTCTTGAAGCCCGAGCCTTTCCCTACATTAATTTCTCTAATTATCATATTAGTTAAAAGGGGTTTGGCGGCCTCTGATTCTCCAGAGCGCCTTTTATGAGGGTCTTCATCCTCATCACCCTTTTTGGTAATATTGTGTGGCAGCATCTGGTTGTCCAAAGCGCCATTTACAAGGATTTTCATCCTTGTTGACACATTTGGGGACATATGACTCAGCCACATCTGGTTGTCTGGAACTTCATTTTTGAGGATCTGCTCCCTCATTGCCACATTTATAATATTGTATTTGGCAGCATCTGATTGGCCAGAGCGCCCTTTGCAAGGATTTTCTTCCTCATCCACCTTGTGATATTTATTTGAATTTGATTTCGAGGCATCTGATTTGTCAGATTGCCATTTATGAAAATTGTAACAATTCTGCCCCTCACCCTTATCCTCGAAAATTGCCCTAGGGAAGATTAGGGCAATGTGGCAGTCAGGAAACGCTTTGAACGTTACAAAGATGCTCAACCGCCAGGGGAATATGGTGAGCAGCAAATCTTTTATCCTAGAGTTGGGGAGGCACCTAAACACTACTGCAAAACAATATCTACCCCTTTATCATTAAGTAATAAGTCCATTTATGGCCCATCAGACCCAACTGGTTGAAAAGCTCCAACCCCTCAGCAGGAGTTCTGACCTGCCAGCACCTGAGGTACCAATGGCACATCCACCAATCAGTCAGCCCTAGAAATTTCAGGAGGAGAAATGGTGAGAATCTGGGTGGAAGGGATCACCATAGTTAACTCAGCGTTTCCTCCTACAACAGATTCAGGGAAGGGTTGTGACTCAGCAGATGGGGGAATATTCAATGCTCTATTTATAAACTCATACTTAAAATTAAAGTTGCACAAGTCATGGAATGTCAAAACCTGCCGGTGCACTAACTTCTGGGATTTCCATAAGGTCATCAGGGCTGATGATCCATCCACACAATCACCTCATGCAGAGTACCCTGCAGAAGGTGTCACCAATGAGTAAGTGACCATGTTGAAGTGGTAAAATACTTATTTAAATAGCCAAGGATTATTCAGCTGAAGCAAACTAGCGCAAAAAATAAACAAGTGGATGTTTCAACCCATCATGCGCTTGAGGAAGCACTGCCCCACGGTGGCTGATAAGGCGTTTCATGCTATTATGAAAGCTTGGTGGGGTCTTCATGTTTATAGAATGAGAGGTGCCATAAATACCTCCTTGATGGCGTCAAGCGCCTGTTAAAACTCCTCCATCCATCAGAATGGAACATTTTTTCCATCAAGGGATGCAGTGGCACAGCGTGAAAATTAAGGAGAGCTTTAGATACTCAACTTCCTCTTCTGGGGTGAGCGCCACTATTAAACTCTAAAACTATCTCTTTATTGATTATAGCTCTCTTCAGCTCCCTATGTTTTCTCTCACAGGTTCTTTATGTGTGCAATTAATTTGTTTATATTTTCTTTGAAATATGTGGGTGTTTTATGACGTATGAAGACTAGTATCCATCTGAGCATCCTACAACCAAATATTCATCCTGCTCAGGATCCTCCTTGAAACAGGTACAACAAGCTTCCTTTAACCCGCTAGTGAAGGTACTAAATAATCTCAAGACAATAATAGAATTTTTCTCACTTCAACTTCACCTCTGGAGTTGGCAACTTCTGGATAACAACAAACTTTAAACTACTGGCAGAAGGTTCAGAGGTTCTAAGAGTACTTTTACTCTTAAGACTTGACTCCTAATTCTGGCTTAGAGGTCTTTTTTGACTTATACAGCAATTATAGTTCAGTGGCCTCCTTGGTGAACTTCTATCCCTTCCTTCTGGTAGAATTTAACCTAGTATTAGGTTCAGAGGCTCTTCTCTCCATTAACGCAGGAGCCAAGGATAACTTGGTAGTAATATTTAGCTCAGGGTATCTGATCTTTATACTATAATTCCAAAAGTACTCAAAAATATGACAAGTGTATATTATACTAAATATGTTTAAGAATAAGATCTTCTTTACATAACAATTTATATGAAAATATATAGGGGATTCAACGCTCAGCTCTTCTGTTGGAACACCACTTGAAAACGGCAGCTGTTGCCAAACTTACCCTCAATTAATCGCTCCACAAAAAATGAGGCTTCCACTAATCCATTCAAAATAATCAGGCTCCACTGATGGCTAAATAAAAACTCACTATGGGTTGGATTTGAAGGTAGCATGTCCCAATGCTTCCATCCTATTCTGGCGGAAGAACCCCATCAGGCTAGCAACCTGCTTAGGTAATGGTACTCTTACCCGTTATCAGTAGGTCACGTTTACTAAAAGGCTAAACTGACAGTTGCTGAAACCAAAGGCGTTGTCAACGCACAGCAATTTTCAATAAACCCTCATTTAATCAGTGACAAAACCTAATTAACATTCTACAAGATAATTTATTTATCATTATTAAAATTGACAATATAATTGCTTGTTTATTGTCAGGGACAATCCCCAGCAAAACATTATCAATCCAGAAGATTAAAGCCCAGCGGATTAATAGATATTCATTTAGGATATTTTGCTGAACAAAAGTCATCATATATAATGATAACTCCCATATCCACTAAAGAGCTTTGTCCCCTAGAGGATAAGAAGATTTATGACTTTTTCAGGCGGGATAATATGATCATATTGCATATTCCAACACACAGTCAGCTGCGAGAGGGTGGGGGAGAATTTTTTAAAAAAATGATTGTGTTCAATAAATTTTCAACTGCTTCTGGGTGGTTGGGGTTAGCCATGCGAGTTTTGGTTTGATCTTGCTGAGTGGAAATAAGTAAACATCCTTCAGGACCAAGTTACCTAAGAAGGTAACCTCCCCCTGAAAAACTCACACTTAGAGGGTTTTACATAAAGGTTTTCCTTGTGCAACGCAGCCAGAACCGCCTCACAGTCCTTCTCATGCTACTCAGGAGTGGGGGTATTAACGAGGATATCATCAATATATGCCACTACACAGGTGAACCAAAGGTCGCTAAGAACGTCATAGATCATCCTCTGGAACATGGCCAGGTCGTTTTTTTAATATGAAAGGCATCACGCGAAACTTTAAGTTCCCTTTTCTGGTATGAACCTTTGTAAACCACTACTAGACTTCCGCCACCCTAACTAGGTTAAGTTAAGTAATAAGATCAAGGTTTAAAACACACAGGACTTCACAATCATCTGGACAATCATCTGCTTGAGGGGGAGGAAATATGGATCATGAATGGTAATATTGTTCAGATGCCTATAGTCCATGCAGGGGTGCAACGTTATGTCAGCCTTTAGAGCAAAAACTATGGGAGAAGAGCTAGGAGAGAATTGCTCAAACATGCACCCTCCTTGATCATATAATTTAAGCACACCTCCAGAGCTTTATCTTCTTGCTCTGTATAAGGGTACAGAGGACAGTTGACATCAATTACATCTACCGTCAAGAAAAAGGTCAGTTAATATTTGAAGTAGGGCAGACGGTTGGCCCTCTTTATATTAGAAAAAAACTTGTACTAACCCAAGATGGAAGGGTAGTTCGCTGGCAACGCCATGAGGGAGGATCTGAAACAATCAACCCCACCGCTTCAGAAGGGAAAAGGTATTGGTAAGCATAAATTCTCTACACATTTGAGAATTTACAAATGACAAAAGGTTGAGCTCAAAGTTAATACTAACTTGTTGCTGCCGCCACCATGCCCCAAAGATAACGTGGAATAACAAATGCAGCACTTCAGAGAACCTACCACAGAAGCTAAACTCATGCACTTAGAATGGTCGAGGCTCTAACCATATAGCAAGTCATTGAGGGTGAAGATGCACTCAATATTGAGGACCCTGCATCAAGATCTGGGTCCAAATCCCAAGTGACTTGAAAGTTCATAAAAAGTTTCCAGCTGCTCCTCTATCCAAGAGAGCCTCAACGGATACCACATGAGATTCCAACTTAATTTTTCAGGTAACAAAAATTAAGAATCATCTTATTTATTAGCAAATCTATGAGACATAAATATTAAGAGGTAAGCGCTGACCCATCTGTTGGCCTATCCTTGAGGGGAGAAACCGTGTTACAGCTACCTGAACAGCCTCAACTTCCAGTTGTTGTCAGGCTGACAACAATGGCACCAATGGATTAGCCAACGTCTGCTCCCCAGGAGCATCCGACTAAAACACATGAATATAATTACCAGAATACAAAACATCAGGTCAGAGGGGAGAAAAGCGTCAGCAGGAACACACAACACACCCACACTTGCAACCCATTCCATCTGGACGGGGCTGGTGAAAATATATACTCAGGTTTTTATCCTTAATATAGGAAGAAACCTCATCATTATTTGAGTTAGGAGATATTCCTTAACTGTGGCGTAAAAATATGTTATAAAGAATGGGCCCTCCATCCAACAACTGCACCTTGATAAAAGGTTGGACCTTACATTCATAACACAAAACCAACGTTGCACACCACTAACAGAGAAAGGTAGAAAAGGACAGGAATTTAGGGCACTCCATTATTAATGGAGCGTGCTGATAATAACAAAAACCGCTATGGCCCTCAGGATGGGTTGCCACACAAAACGCCAGCCTGAATACCTCTGAAACAGCCATTGATACGAGGGATGAAAAAGGAATAGGGCAAACGCAAGCAATAGTCAGATATTTTCATTAAATAAAAAACATATCCACTTAAATTCCTGGCGGATTTCTTATATTAACAAATAGAATTAGATTTTTTAGTTTTTTATTGAGACTAAAAGTGGAAAGGGAGAAACTGGAGTGACAGCAGTCCTGTAGGGAACCAGTACCTTATATGCACACTGAATGGGGAATTATGACCAAGTGCACTACTGTTGGGAATTGTCAAACAACTGATATTCCAAGGAAAGACTTGGATTCCATTGGAGCTACTCCAATACCCACAACAGAATTCATAGTCCACATGGCATCACCATTCTGATAATTTGAGAATAAGATCCATGGAGAGAAAGATGCGGAAAGTATTGATTAATAAACATCATCCCCAAAATGACTACTAGGCTGAGCGCTGGAAATAATATAGACCATGCTTCATGCACTGAAGGCTTACTAGTTGAGTGGGGCAGAGGAGGCTGGTCCATCCATCCTTTATGTATTTTAGAGCTAAATCCCTGATTCATCTAATCACACACTTGATAGCAGGGTGCAAAAATTGTCTCATCAGTTTTGATTTCATCAGTTCTCCCCATAGGCTCATCTGCCATAACAGAATTCTGTTTGCTTCATAGTTACAGTGGATTAAATTGAATGATTGGACATCTAACCTAGGTTGGTAATCCAAGTACACATTACTTGATCAGATGGAGTATGGAACACTCCTAGAGGATGATTCCTAAGGTTTTCTTTGTAGAGGAAGGCTAGTGCTGTAATCACCAGGGAGAAGGCCATGACCATCACTGGAACTAATGAGCGTGGGCCCTCCATTGATTGAATTGGTTCCTTTGGGGACGCCAGAAACTTTGAAAATTTATAAAATATATAAAGGTTTATTGGGCGTAATTGACAATATACTAAGGATATAATGAGATAACCCAGCACTCTACCATTAGCAGAGCGCTGGCCTTTATACCTTAAGGTAAATGAGGAGCTAGGATTGTAGAGTATTTCTGACAACAGGACGCGCAAATCATCTCCTGAGCGTTGGGGCCTTTGCATCATATTGCGGGTTGCACATTGAAGGTGGCCCTTTTTGCAGTTTTTGCTGGCAATCATAGCTTATTCATCAGGGGTCCAGCATCTTTGCATCATTCGTAATATTTTTAACAAGATTTTTTTGATAATCCAAGGTTCTCTTCCAGAAAGACCCCAATGTTTGCGCCCCCATCCAGGATCTGGTTTCAATCCAACAGTTTGCATGTGGATTTCTTTGCAGATCCTTTCCTTATCTTAACATAACTTTTTGGACAAATTAAATTTTGTGGCAGGATCAGTATTTCCATCCTTTTGGTCAATCATAAAATTAAGACGAAGGGGCAGCAGATACCCAACGTTTGTTGAGGATATACCCTAGATATGCTATTTTATCAGAAGATATGCTCATGACCTCTTCCACTTCATCAATTGGAAGAGGTATTTATCTGGTCCAATTTAATGGATGTGGAGGAGGCTCTCACATTAACCTTTCCTAAAAGGATGGGGTCTATTCTTCCTTTCAGAGATTGTACTAAAGCATAATTCTTGTGCGGAAGGGAAAGTTTAATGGAAGCAATGGTCAAGAGTTTGATAGTGCTGGCGCCAGGGCGTTGTTGTTAAGAGCATGGAAGTTTTTTTAAATCACTGCAGTTGGTAAAGACGTGGACAGGAATCTAACTGTTGTCATAGGAAGTGCACCCTTTACATGCCACCAGATATTGAAGTCCTCGCTTGATTCTTCTTAAACCCATAAAATTCTCCACCTCTAGTTATGGTGCTCCCTTAATCAGCATTGGTTAATTTACACTGGCTTCTAGCCCTTGAAAGGGGACAACGCAGAAGCATGGAATAACTTAAGAATTTTTCAGTTCAGTGGTAGCTCCACAAGAAAGGATCCATCCTTCAAAACCTTGCTAGTGGAGAATGGGCACGACATTTTACAGCTAGTTTGAGACATGGCTTTATGAGGTTGAGTTTTTTTCATGCCCACCATCACCAGATTGCCAATTTTTTTATCTGGAAGCTTCTCTGCATTTCCAATCCGCAAGCCACTTAACAATCTGGAAAGATTTAGTCAGCTGCCTCTGCACTTGTTGATGTACTTTCTGGAGGTGCGTTGCGAAATTGTCTGCCATAGGGATGTTTGTGCATATCTAAGGCCCAATTGCAAAGGTGGGGCTATACCATAAGTTGTCTTACAATGGTGACATCCCTGTAGAGGCATGTAATAGGTTGTTATAAAAAACTGGACTAGGGCCAGGTAGCCTGCCCAGGTTTGTGAGCAGCAGTGGCATAATACCAGAGATATGGCTTGAGTGACTTATTGGTTCAACTCCATTTGTCCATCAGATTGAGGGTTTACGCTGACAATTGGCACGGTTTGATGTGTAGCGTTTCACCTAGGGCATCCCAGAATTTTGAGGTGAAATGCAGCCCTCTATTTCTTATTACTTCTCAAAGTACCTCAAACATGGTGAAGATGTGCGTTACAAATAAATGGGCCATGTCCTATATCATGGGTGTCAAACATGGGATAAACAGGGCATAATTTTTGAATCTGTTCTACCACAATGATTGCATCAAAACCATTTGCAGGAATTTTATATTACCACATTATCCAGCTTGGGATTAATTAAGCTTCAATTTATTTAAATTAATGGTTTGCATATTTTAATTTGGCTTATTGATTAAGCTTTGGATGACAATTTAATTATGTTGTCTAGGTGGCAATAATAACTGACCAAACGGTTAATCATAATTTTCATAGGATCATATCCAATGATAATTAGGGCTAAAATTTCGTTGAGGATTGTTGCTGACAATTTGGAGATGAGTAAGTTGGCTCGAAATGGGCAATTTACTCATGGGAAATCATTGGGTTTAATAGCTGACAAATGGGCTGATATGAATGGCGATTTAAATATGCTATTACTTGTGGACATCATCTGTAACATTTACTAAAATCGAACCAATATCTCTTTTTCATTGGCTAGGCATGCCAAGACTATTGTGGTTACCACGATTACCCCTAACACATGTCCTCTCATACTTCCGCCATTAAATATTCACTTGTTCTAATATTAATAAAGACCTTAGAACTATAGTTTATATTTATTATATCTTGTAGTTTATCTGCTTCTTGTGAAGAGAGTCCTTGTCTAAGTGTCAACACCAGAGTGAGGCTGAAGTCACTTAAATTAATATACCTTGCCAGAGTGAGGCTGAAGTCACTTGAATTCTTATACTGCCAGAGTGAGGCTGAAGTCACTTATATTATCTGCCAGAGTAGGGCAATTCTAACCATTTATCCAAACTTGACTAGGCTAATTGTCTTCATACAATTAGCAAGTTTGTGTTTATTCCCAAAGTCAGTAGTTAAGCAAACCTGTGCACCAGTGAAAACCCATCAGTTTTTATAAGTGGTACTCACTTTAGGGGTTGAGTAAAGTTTATACAAAATTAATAAAGCCAAATTATTTGACAAATATGGAGCACTAAAGAAACAAGGATTCAGGATCATCAGTAGCCTAGGGAGGAAACATCCAATTAGAGGCGGGTATGCTGGTAGATCCCCAATATATCCATCTATCAACAATTGGAATGAATGAGTACGCTGTAACAATCTAAAACCACCTTTGGAGCGAATCTGAAAAAATTTACCCAGTATCAGTGATATCCTGATGAGAGGATTTCAGATTTTGCTGACCAATACTCTTGATTGAAGTTGTGGATTATTCCACCACACAACCAATCAGAAAGATTGAAGATGACACTTCAAAAATTCCTAAATATGAACACTTCAACATTAGTGGGATATTTAAAAAGCATTGGTAACATCAGCAATTATATTATCAAGTATGTGCAGCCAACTACCCCAACATGAGAGCTATCCAAGTATGGCAGCAGGCGGTTATTGCAGATCTAGTTGAGTACACTCAAAACAACAGTGTACAACAACGTGCGTTAATATGATAACTAGATGTCAGTTTTCAGCAGAATCGCGCTGGCCTGTATTCCTTATCACAGTGTGTTCAGCAATAAAACACCCAAATTAAGAATTTGGTGGCTGAGCTGAATACTAAAATTTGGGGGATAGTCAAAGAGATTATCAACCAAATTTGTTTCAATTACCAATGGAAGCATGATATGGATAAACACTGCCAATTGGCTGAATCAAACATCACTGATTTGATTTGAGCTCAGGAGGCAGCTGTGCCAATGGCTGCTGCCAACACTGAAACCCACACGGTCATGCTCAATTTAATCAAGGGGAGACAAGATATTAAGAATACTGTCAAAGAGATGGAGAGAAAATTTTAAAATCTCAGTGAGGAAATAAGAACCAAAATTGACAAGCTTCATACAGAGATAGAAATTGTCAATAAAAATGCATTTGAATTGGCAACTCAATCCAAATTAGATTCCTTGAAGCTTAAAGTCATCAAATTAGATGACAAAATGTTCAAATATGAAAAGGAAAATCAAGAACTATATGAACATCTATTCAATATCCAAAAATGAGAAGGCACATTGCAGAAAGAAATTGAAACCTTGAAAGCTACTTTAAAGGGGGAAATCAATAAAAATCATCAACCTCCAGGAAAATGAATGAAAACGTTTGGCTTGGGAGGAAAAAGTCCTTAAATGAATTGGATGACCTTGAAGATTCTAAAATGTATTTTCTCCCAAGATGAGTACCATGAGGCGAATTTATTTGAGGATGAGTCAGCATCTATTGAAGTAGAAAGTTGTGGTTACAGCATGACCCAACCTGTTCAGGAAATTCCCCCAAATATTGTGGCACTTGATGAAGTTACACCCAAAACAACTCCAGTGTCTAGCCAAATTCCAATTAGTAACACCACACCAATAATCATTGAAGACTTTAAGAGCACTCCAAAGTTACCCATTTTTTATCAGGATAATGCGCCTGCCTTCTTCCGTTTATATAGGATGACCATGTATGGCTATAGTGACCGGCAGAAAGCTGTCACTGTCATAAATTGCCTTGATACTTCCTGTCAAAATCTAGTTTTGCCTTACCTTCGTGGAAGGAACTGGAGCTATAAGGGGGCAAAGGAGGCGATTCTGAAAGAATTTGGTAGTCCAGATAAGATTTCCGCCCAAAATCAAGAATTTATGGGAATTTAGTTTAAGAGAGTGAAACAAAGGGTTCATTTGCTGATCGTTTTTATGAGGAAGCACAAATCCTCAGTGGGGCTAATATGATGACCAATTTTGATTGAAGGATTGTGATGAATGCATTGCATCCTCACAGAGAATTTCACCGAATGATGTCATCCACTCTTACTATCAGATACACCATTTCCCAAATGATATAACATTTAAAGGTCTTATCACCAACGTTCAAAGCTCCAAATTGGACATAAAAACTAAATAACCAGTCAAACAATAATAAGGGTCCAGGACGATTCCCCAACAAATTCAGATATTTCAACAATTTTTGGGAATCAAGATAAACAGTATGAAGAATCTAGACCATTTAATAAGTCTCAGTTAACTTTCAATAAGTGTAGACAGCCTGATCATTTAGCCAATAACTGTTGACAAAACAAACCAAAGGATCAGGTTAACTTAGTCCAGCACAAGGAGAAACAAGAAATTTCCAATGAGCAGGGAAAAGACCATGCAGTCTAGATGAGGGACAATTTAGAACCGCGGGTAACCAAGTTCCCCCAGATAAATTATACAAATTGAATAAGTCAGATCTAACTGCGGATGAGCCTAAGTTAGATCCTCTTCATCAAATTGTCTACCAAGATGTAAATGCAATAACAAGATAAAAATTGAAGGGGATTGCCCCCAAAATTGTAGAAGAAGTAGCTCGCCAATATGCCCAACAAAAAAGTGGAGAAAGTCCAAAATGCTGAAGATGAAACTGATTTGATGAATGCCAAGTTAGACGAAGTCAATGTATTGATTCCAATTGGTACAATTTGAGAAATTTTTTTGAGTTATCAGCTCAGTTAATTCATACCCTAGATTCAGCCGATGAATCCATCATACATGCAGTAAACAATAGCTTATCTTATTTTTTCTGAGTGCACCTATATGGATATTTTGTTAAACCTAGTCATCATCAGGGCAATAATTGACAGTGGAGCGCCAATCAATATAGTATCCACTAAATTAGCGAAGAGATAAAAACCAAACCGGATCTAGAGCATAGAAAGCAGTATGGGACAGCTGGTCTGACTCTACCACTTACTGTGGGGCTTATAGTTCTCTGCCACTACGGTTTGGATCCTTGGTTGTATCAGCACCGGTGATTGTCCTGGCCAACCAGAATTATGATATCCTCATTGGCACTGACTTCATGCATATGAGGTCAAATGTGATTTTGAAGAAGACACTTTGACAATTCTGGGGCAGATGTTGCCGCTGATTTATCAATGGGAGGGGAAAGCGCCCCTTAATATGAGAAATAATTTAATCAATTTAGCCTATAAGGATGGGATACTAACTTTTGGTTAAAAATTGAAAGGGAAGAAAATCCAGAAGTTACCCAAATATGTAAATGAAAATTGTGGAATCTTAATACGTTCTAAAGAAGATGTCATAATTCATTGGGAATGCAACAGATTGTGGAGACTGGACTGACTTTGGAAATTCCAGAACAATTATACTCAGAAATTGAAGCTCCTTGGCAACAATCGAGGATCAAGCCTTGGGTAGCCCCAGGGATTTTGATCCCCAGTCATGAGGAGATTTGGGTTCTTTTGGCCAATCTGGGGAAAACTCCAATAAAAGTCAAACGGTATCAAGTAGTTGCATTCGCCCAGTTAAAACCACTATTGGAGATTCGTTCCTTCCACAAATTTAGAGAATTAGATGAATTAGGATTACCAAAGGAGACTGATGGGAATATCCACATGCTAATTGAAAGTGATTAGTTAGCTGGGTTAACGGAGGGTCAGAAAGATGAAGTTCTGGCCTTATTTGAAAAGTACCAAATTATTTTTGCGCAGGATGACCATGATCTTGGGTGCGCGAAGGATGTTTTGCACTGAGTGGATACTGGGAATGCTGGACCAATTTGATTAAGGCCTATTTGAAGGTCTAGAGCAGCAGAGGCAGTTGTTGCCAAAGAAATCAAAAAACTCATAGAGCATGGAATGCTTATACCGTCATCCAGCCCATAGCCAGTTCCTATATTAATTGTTAAAAAGAAAGAAGGATCAAATTGAGTCATAATTGATTACCATCAGTTGAACAAAATCACAAAAAAGGACTCATATCCCCTGCCAAGAATTGACAATGCATTGGACCAGTTAGGAGGAGCCAAGTTTTTCTCCGCTATGGACTTTATCTCCAGTTATTGGCAGATAGATATGCCCCAGAGGATCAAGAAAAATGTGCTATTATCACAGCACAGGGGTTGTACCAGCCAACGAGGATGCCTCAAGGCTTGTGTAACGCCCCAGCGACATTCCAGTGGGCAATGGACACGATTTTATTGGATCTGAAGCTGTCCTGTGTCCTTGTCTATCTGGACGATATTAATGTGTTTAGCTGAACGTTCACCAAACACCTACACCACCTTGAGGAAGTATTCAAGTGACTGGCTTCTGTGAATCTCAAAATTAAGCCAAGAAAGTGTCATTTCTTTAAAGAGGAATTAGAGTATTTGGGTTTTTAATCAACGCAGAGGGACTCAAGCCCCAAGAACAGAAGGTAGAAGCAATTATAAAGATGTTGGTCCCTAAGAGCGTTTGAGATATTCATGTTTTTCTTGGAATGGTTGGCTACTATCACTGATTCATTAGGGATTTGCAAAAATAGATGATACTTTTTTCATCTATTGAAAGATCCAAAAAAGGGATTCATCTGGAATGATGAGCTCAGATTGCGTTTAATTAATTAAGGAAATATTTGATGTCAAAGTCCAATTTTAAAATATCTGAATTTTGAGAAACCATTTATTATACAATCAGATGCATCGTTGATGGTAATAGGAGCTGTCCTTAGCCAAGTAGATGAAAATGGGGATGAACACCCCGTGGCATATGTCAGCTGAACTCTGTCAAAGGCTGAAAGGAACTATACAGTTACAGAGTGAGAGTGTCTTGCGGTTATATATGCCTGCAAGCAATTTCAAGTTTATATCCATGGAACACATTTCAAGGTCATAACCAACCACGCCTCTCTTTGTTGGCTCCATAATCTTAAAGAACCAGAAGGGAGATTAGCGCGGTGGGCTTTAAAGTTGCAGGCCTATGACTTTGAGATAGAACATTGGGCTGGAGAAAAAAATCAAAACGCTGATGGGTTATCAAGGTTACCTGTTGTTTTTGCTGTGCAAAATCGTGCAGATGACTTATTTGAGTGAATGATCCATGGGGAGTTACAAGAAGAACCAGTTGAAATCCAAAAAGCGCTGAAAAAGGCGATGGAGAAAACTGAATTTGTCAATGGCCAATTATTTAAAATAATGGATAAAAAAGGCTTTATTTCCAAAACCTTCCAAATGTACAGAAATTATTTGAGCTTCCCACAAGGTTTTCAGACATGGTGGGTTAAAGAAAATCTTCAAACATGTCAGGCAATACTATTATTGGGAATCCCTAAGTTATGATGTTGCCAATTATATTACCTGTTGCATGGAGTGTCAACTTCATAAGCCACATAAGAACGTTACAAATTATCATTTGGTGAAGCCAGGATTTGCATGGCACATGGGTTTGATCGACGTTATGGGACCATTGAGTGCAAGTACAGGTGGGGTACGTTACATTATAGTAGCGATTGACCATCTTTTACGGTGGGTTGAAACCTGAGCCTTGAGCTGAGCAGATGCCCTGAGTACTGCCAAATTTATCTTGGGGCAGGTTATATATTGGCATGGGTGCCCCTCAAGTATTACTAAGCAACAATGGGACAAACTTTACCTTGTTTGTAATTCCACGCCTAAAAGATCTATTGGGAATTAAAGGGGTGGTATCTGCACCCTATTGACCTGAAATAAATGGAGTTGTTAAACGAGTCAATGGAACGCTCACTGCTATGCTAAAATTGATCTTGGGTTAAGCTTCATCCTGGGCGTCTTATTTAAGTTTAGTAACATTTGCATACAACATCAGTTATAATTCAGCTATGAAAAATGCCGTTTATATTATTATATGGTTGTAGGGCAGCATTGCCGCCAATTCTCTATTCATCAGTGGATCTGACTCCAGGGATAAGTTCAGATAAATATCTATATCAGCTCATGAATAAAATAGTGAATCTATAATCCCAATCTTATGATACTACTATTAAAAGAAGGTTCAGGCCAAAAAAGCCAATGATAAGAGTCAATCCAACCTTAGGGAATTTGACATAGGAGAACGAGTAGCCTATTGTGATACACATGAGTTTGGTCACCAAAATAAGCTAGATGCATTATGGTAAGGACCATTTGAGGTTATTGCCAAAACAACAAATGATGCCTACATAATCAAAATATGTTTGATGGTCATGTGACTAATAGGGTACACAGCAAATTTCATAAAAAATGAAATTAATAAAGATAATAATAATATATATTATAAAAAAGAAGGGAGTGAAAATTTATTAAAAATATAGTTATAAAATAATATATGTTAAAGAAAGTTTTACTATAAAAAAGAGAAATTAATTAAAATATTTTTTTATTTTTTTGTTTTTTTTTCAAGCCTCAGGTTGCAAATTGCGAGCTCTTCTTTGACATCTCTGGGGGGAGGGAAGTTGAATAACGATATTATGAGAGAGGCCACCAAAGTTGATCTGTAATTGGATGCTAGTAAGGGTTAGAGAAACACAAAACCAAGTTTTTGGGCCCAAGGGGAATTTTGAGAATATGAAACAATTGGAAGAGTAAATGCAATGTCCAAATTAGCAAGGCAAGAAACACTGGATCATGGGGAAAACAGTAATACAAGAAAATGCAATCTGCAAATAAGTCCATATAATCTCTATATGGCACAGGCGCTGGAAGCTGTGTGCAAAGTGCTTGATGATGTGCTTAATCAAGAACACTTGTCATATGAGAGAATAACAAACATGGAAGGTGTGTGGGTAGCTGTCATACAATGCCCCTGATTATTGCCATTAATGGGAGGTATTGCCGGATAGTCCCCACTGTGAAGTAATTGTGCAGGCAATGAACAGCATTTTGGAGACGGCGTCTGCAGGCCTCCTGAAAGTGAAAAGAAAATGAATGGTGGAAATTTGGTGAAGCGGGGAGTGAGGTGGCCCATATGCGAAGTACTTGCCCTGTGAACTGAAGTGCATAAGTTGCAGTATTTTGGTCAAGAAAATTATCAAAATCATGAGAAGAAAAAGAAATGCTAAGGGCTTCAGTCAATTTCCCCCTAAGTTCCTGATATGGAAGCTCAACATGCTCATCATTACCAATTGCCAATTCAGTAGATAAGATTGTTGGTTAATAAAATTGGCTGATCCAAAAAAGGAACCCAGGGAGAATATCTGACTTGATTAGTAATGATTGATCTAAATCAAGGGAAGTTGCTTTATTGGGCTCAAGAGTAACCCCTGGATTTAGAGCTGATGGAGCTGAGTCCAATAATGATTCAAAATCGAGCTCTATGGAAGGGGAAATTGGAATTAAAGGCTGAGAATTTAATGGGGAAATGGCCAACCCTATTTATTCTTCAAAAATGGGTACCGTTGTGGGGAGAGCAGATGAGATAACTGAGTCAAGTTGACTCAGGGCATTAGACCTTCCAGGAAGGGAAAGGATACCTCTTTGGGAAGTTTTTGACATCGCTCAAAAAAGTGAAGGCGTCCATTTCAGATAGATTGGCCAGGATTTTCTCATTGCATGAAGTATTGGAAGAAGACATTTTTAGCTGATAATCTGGTCAAGCGGGGGATGTGTGGGAGATTTTATATGACCACATTATCCAGCTTGGGATTAATTAAGCTTCAATTTGGTTACATTAATGGTTCACATATTTTAATTTAGCTTATTGATTAAGCTTTGGATGACAATTTACTTATGTTGTCTAGGTGGCAATAATAACAAACTGAATGGTTAATCATAATTCTCATAGGATCATATACAATGATAATTACAGTTACAATTCTGTCAGGGATTGTTGCTGACAATTTGGAGATGAGTAAGTTAGCTCAAAATGGGTAATTACTCACAGGAAATCATTGGGTTTGGTAGCCAACATGTGGGCTGATATGAATGGCTATTTAAATACGCTATTTCCTATAAATATCAGCTGGAATATTTCCAAAAATTGTACTAATATCTCTATTTCATTGTCTAGGCATGCTAAGACCATTGTGGTTACCACGATTACCCCTAACACATGTCCTCTCATACTTCCGCCATTAAATATTCACTTGTTCTAATATTAATAAAGACCTTGGACCTATAGTTTATATTTATTATATCTTGTAGTTTATCTGCTTCTTGTGAAGAAAGTCCTTGTCTAAGTGTCAACACCAGAGTGAGGTTGAAGTCACTTAAATTAATATACCTTGCCAGAGTGAGGCTGAAGTCACTTGAATTCTTATACTGCCAGAGTGCGGCCAAAGTCATTTATATTATTATCTGCCAAAGTAAGGTGAATCTACCCATTTATCCGGACTTGACTAAGCTAGTTGTTATTGTACAATTAGCAAGTTTGTGTTTATTCTTAAAGTCAAAAGTTAAGCAAGCCTGTGCACCAGTGAAACTCATCAGTTTTTACACCATTAGAGGTGGTCAGGCTAGTGATAAAGTCTACCAAGACTGATATCCATTGTCCTGCTGAATGTTGTTGTGGTTGTAACAACACCTTACATCTTGTCATGTTGGACTTGGATCATGCGCAGATTAGCAGCGTTCTATCCAGGTGGGAACATTTTTGTTAGTCTGTTCCAGTCATATGATATCTTTATCAGGCTAATGGTTTTCTTGCCTCCAGGGTGCCCATTGTAAGCGGATCATGATGTTCCTTTATGACTCTTGAGCATGAAATTTTGGGTATTTATATGTGATCACAGAGTAAATTAACCTATCCTTTTGTGAGTACCTATTGGATAGCTCTTCACCGCATGTATCTTGTCCCCTAGGGCCTGTCCTTTGGTGGTTCCTTATTGGGCATCCAGTATAGCTTTAAGAGGGGCCTTTGGAGGTGGTCACTGGGCTTGTTTCAGGAGTCCCTGTTGTTAAAGGCTGATGAGGTTGACAATGGGTTTGGATGTGGGATTGAGGGTGGTGTTTTGTGATCGCAGAGCTGTGATTGTGGTGAGATTAAAAATTTATTGGTGGCTCTAACAAGACTTGTTTTGGGGAAATTAACTTTTAACTCAACGCCCTTCACATGATAGGATTAAAAAAGCAGGCTCGTTCTCAGAGTATCTAGTAATATGTGTGTCAGACCCTTGACAAACTCATATTTAAAGTCAAATTTGAGGTTGAAGTGCATTCTAGTGTACTAGTGTACTAACTTCTATAGTTTGCAGTAAGATGAGGGACTTCTGGTCCATGCGCACAGTCATTGTGTGCTTTGCTTTCTGCAGCAAATATTGACAGTGCATCAATGCCAGACTATGGCGGATAATTTTTTGTCATATATTGCCCACAAGCGCTTAGTGCTAGTGATTTTTGGGAGAAAAATGATACTGGGTGTTTGTGGCCATCATGCTCCTATAGCAGTACTGCCCCCACAACTGTCCAAGAGGCATTGCATGCTATAATGAACAGTTTTCTTTAATCAACATGTCACAAGACCTACGCTGAGCAATAAGACTCTCTAATAGCCTTGAATGCTCTCTGGAATTCCTCTGACAAAATGAATGGCACATCTTTGCCTGATAAGGGATGGAGAGGTGGCCAGTTCTAAGATTGCCAGGGAGAATTTTTTTCAAGAAGGTAACAGATCCCAAAAACTGAGAAGCTGTTTCTGGGTAGTGAGGGATTGTAAGGCAAACAGCAAGTTAAATTTAGACTGGCCTGCCAGCCTGAGTGCTGAAGCACCCAAACAGCAAACTAGAATTCCAGAGGAACTGCTTCTGGTATGACAGGTATGTAACTAGGAAGGAGTTCCATAAAAAATGTGTATGAGCCATAATTTGCGTTTAGACACCTAGTAAAATACCAGATTAACACGTCCATAAACCCCGAGGGGTGTTGGAATACTGGTGGAAAAGGCGGTTTATTTTTCAACATAAAACTGAAATTGGGGAAAGTTTTTTTATTGGAAAGATAAAGGAAGAAAATTGACCAACAGTTTTCTCAATGCAATGCCACTGATTAAATAGTGTTCAATTGTAGTGAGTTCAAGCAGGGATTGGGTCCCTCTAATTCACCTAACCCAGCGAATTTTTTGGGGAATGGGGCAGATAATCTCAATTGGAATTGATATTAAAGGATTTTGTGGCAGGCCGAATTGCTGTCAGTTTGACCTTGAACGCCTGAACTGAGGCTCAACTGCTTTTCTGTCAGTTGGAACGATGGCGTCTGGCCAGACAAGAAATGAGAATTCCCAGGGTCACCCCACGTAGGCGCAGTATTAATTGGTTGGAAATGAGTTCAGAATGCCCAACCTGCCCATGCCCAGTCACTGGGCAATTTGTTTGGTTAAATGAGTTACATCAGCCACAACTCCTAATTTGCTAGATAGGGGTTTTGAACTGTTGGCAATGGTTTCTGAAGTTACCATCTGCACATCAGGGATTATCCCTGACAATTTTGAGAGGGGTTGGCATCAGCGATTATATTGGTGACTGAGTCAAAACCATCAAAGATTCCAGCCAATAATTTGACATTTGTCCCTTTTTGAGTATGCATTTCCTGATCGTCAGGCTTAAATCCCATTGGTTTTGGAATCTTCAACTTTGATTCAGTAATCTCGGTGCATATTTCCTTAATCTGACAGAAAAGTTCAGCTGAGGTGAGTGAGGGTACTGGGGGAGAAATCTGAAGAGGGAGAGCTGTAACCCAGCGCTTGTCTACCATGTGAGCGAGATCGCCCTGGGTAATGAGGGGTACAGCTGCCCTCTTCAGACCCTTTTTATTCAGAAACGGGAATATTGCTTGATCCACACACAGAAGACATTACCCTGGACTTACAGGGATGTCCACGTCCTTATAGCTTCTAGCTTTGAGGAGGCGATGGCATGTCCATCCTTAAGTATCAGGTTTCCAAAGAACTGTACTTCATCTTTAAAAAATTCACATTTTGATGGTTTTGCGTGCAGAACCACTCACTGCAAGCCAGAGGTTACCACTATCAAGTCCTTTTCATGTTGCTCAGGCGTGAAGGAGTGAACTAAAATGTCATCAACATATTCCACTGCACATGTAAAGTGGAGGTCTCCTAGTGCACGGTCAATAAACTTTGGAAGATGGCAGGGGCATTTTTAAGCCCAAAAGGCATGACCCACTGCTGGTATATGCCACAGCATGTTTGGATAGATGTCAGCAATTCTTGGCCCTCTTTCACTTGAACCTGGTGAAATGTATTTACTAGGTAAGAATTCAAAAACACATCTAACTTGGTGATTGCTTGGAAGATTATGGCCTCAAGTAGGAGCAGGTACAGATAAGGCACTGTAACATTGTTTAGATGGCCATTTTCACAGAAGGCAGCAGGGTGCCATTAGTTTTTGAGCAAATACCATATGCAATAACACTGGCGAGCTTTTTGTAATTAACCACTACTTAGTCAATATATAATCAATCTAGAATTTTAGGTCTTGATCCTTGGCGGCAGTGTACAGATTTATTGGGCAATTGATCTTGATAAAATCCACCTTGTTAACTTTTGGCAGATTTGGTTGATTTTATTAAATGGGTTGCACAGGGTAAAACCCACTGAGCAATGGAGGAGTGATATGAGGATCGCTGGCCCTCAATAATTCATAATAATAAAATATTTAATAAGGAGCTATCGCTCTGATGATACCAATTTGATTAAAGATGAACGTAACAGCTACTTCCGTTATTATTCCCTACTACATTCTTCCTTTCTTTGTAAAAACCTCCTCCTTCACATTCTCGCGTTCAACTCTTAATCCTTGGTATTTCTCAGCGGTTTCAACCCTTTCCGCTTAGTATCTCTATTCACTATCAATATAGGGTTTTGTTCTATCATCAAGGCTTCAGCGGAATCTCCTCAATTCTCCAAACCTTAATTACTTTGATTGATTCACTTTGCATCAACAAAATCTATTGCTCAATCTCAAGGCTTGCTATGAATCTAAATTATGATTCGTCAAAACTATAGCTTATTGTCCAGTCATATTGGAACCTCAACATTACCCCCTTGACTGGATGATAAGAATATATCTTGTATGCTTGGAGAAACTTTACATGAACTCAGTTGATAATCTGACCACCCTCAGGTTCCTTAATGGTGTAGGCGTCAACTTCAGTCTTCTTAGTTATATCAAACGGATCCATTCATATACTGGCAAGCTTGACCCTTCTTTTAAACCCATGTTGGGGAATGAAAAGGACAAGATCTCCTACCCAAAGAGTGGGAGGCTGCTGCGCCTACATTGGTCAGCCGCCTGATCCCAAATCTTCTTGCTATACTATTGGAATATGCTTCAATTTGGAGTTTAATCAGCGTATCTTTTAAGACATTCAAATAGCGTTGAGGCTTGACTCCGCCGGTATCCTCCACACAGTAATAAAGAAATTCCAGCAACGCTGGATGTCTTACATAAAGTAGTTGGAAAGGACTTTTTCCAGTTGACGAGTGGTAGCTAATATTGTATGTGAAGACAGCGGTGGATAAGAAGGTACTCCATTTCAAAAGCTGATCCTTTACAAGCTTGCAGAGAATAATTACCAAGGTTCCGTTGACCTGTTCCACCATTCCATTAGATTCAGGGTGGTAGGTTTTAGTCAAGAACCTGCGGATTGCCATAAGTTCTTTCAACTTGGGCAGGATATGCGACGTGAAATTGGTTCTGTTGTCTGTGAGGATAAATTGCAGACAGCCATGTCACTGTATGACACACTCTAGGATGAACTTGGTGGTGGTGACAGCCCCTAAGTCATAGATCACCCTTGCTTCCACCCATCTTGTCAAATGGTCAATTACTACAATTATATACTTGGAGCAGTTTGCGTCAATCAGCTGAGGCCCCACCACATCCAGAGAAACAGCATGCCATGCAAAACGAGGCTTAACCGGCTGTAGGTGGTCTTATTATGGAATGGTTTCTCCACTTGGCACTGGTGACAACAAGCAACCGTTTCAAGCACATCATAATGCATAAACTCCCAATAGTAATGGGGTCACAAGAACTCCATTTTTTTCCACAACCATCCATGACCTACCGCTCTATGAGCATCCATAATAATTGCAGGTCAAGAGGAAGGTTTTGGGAAAAACAGAATCAATTCTAAAATCCGCTTATACAGTTCTCCATCGTGAACATAGGTATTCCATTGCAGCTCGTCCAACACTTTGATCAACTGTGGTGGCTCATTGTAATATTTTCCCGCAATCATCTTCTCATACATCATGTCTGCCAAATCGCCATAATGGCAACCGTTGGTAATCGTGAGAGACAGTCTGCATTCTGGTGTTTGTCCGCTGGCTGGTGTTTGATCTCAAGGTCATACACATGGAGCTTCAGGGCCCATTGCGTGAGCCACTCTTCAGGTTCCCACAGAATTTGCAGCCACCGCAAGGATGCAAGGTCCATGACCACTTTGAATTTTACCCCATGGAGGTAGACCCAGAACTGTTTATAAACATATATTACCGCTAAGCACTCCCACTCAGTCACAGTGTAATTTTGTTCAGGACCTGTTAAGCTTCAGCTACAAAATAGGACGGGATGCTCCACACCATCATTATCCTTTCAGGATAACACTGCCCCTACAGTGGAAAGGGAAGCATCTATTTGTACAATAAATTACTTCTTGAAATTAGGTTATTGCAATATGGGCTCACTAGCCAACGCAGTTTGTAGAACATCAAAAGCTTTTTGGCATCATTCAGTCCAGTCAAAGGAGGCATTCTTATTTAATAGCTCAAAGAGGGGAGCCCCAATACAACTGAAGTTGGGAATGTCCGCCAGTAGTAAATGACCATCCCCAAAAACACCTGAATATCATGCTTATTACCCAGCTGAGCATCTTGCATATAGCTTCCACCTTTGCCAGCTGAGGACTAAGCCCTTTTGAGCCTACAAAAACTCAGGCTATTCAAATTTCTCCTTAAAAAGTGTCACTTTCATGGCTCAATTTTGATGTTATCTTCAGCGAGTCAGTGGGCCACTTGTTCCAGGTGATCGAGATGTTCCTTGAATGTCCAAGAGAACACATTAATATTGTCAAGGTAGACTAGAACGCAAGACAGCTTCAGGTCACCAAAATAGTGTCCATAGCCCGCTGGAACGTAGCTGGGGCGTTGCACAAACCCTGTGGGATACGTGTAGGCTGAACAACCTTTCTAAGATGATTATAGTGCACTTCTCTTGTTCCAACACTGGCAACTTGATTTTCCAGTACCCCAAAATCAAGTCCATAGCAGAGAAACATTTGGCTCTGCCCAGCCAATTTAAAGCTTTGTCAATTTTTGGAAGCAGGTACAAGTCTTTTTTGTGTTGCTGTTAAGCTTCTGGTAGTTGATTACTACACAATTGATGCCATCTTTCTTTTTAACAATTAGCACTGAGGATGCCCAGGGACTCTTTCTTTTTTTTAACATTCCCTGTGAAACCAATTTGTCTATCACGGTGTATACAACTTTTTCCACCACCTTTGAGTGATGGATAGGCCATGAATGGTTAGGAGAGTGATCCCCATGTCCAATCAATGCACAATCCTGCGTGCACATAACAAGTTGTAATCATCAGATGAAAAAATGGTTTGGTATTTTAAAACAGATCCATTAACCTGTCCTTCTGGCCCTTTAACTGAACAGTTAGAGCCTCACGCAGAACCACAGTCATTATTCTTGATGAGGTTTTAATGATAGCCTGAAATCTTCCCATTGACTGAAGTCATGTATCTAGTGGACCTCATTTAATGAATCAGATGCAGATAATCTACCACTTGATGCCTTTGAACCTTCATAGATTCCTTCCGCAAGTTCGCTATCAACAACTTCACTTCCCTCTGCCCTGGTAGCAGGAGCCCAGGAGCCACATGGGGTTTGAGCTGCAATTGCTGATAGGGCCCCATAATTTCCCCATATAGGCCTTCTAGGATATCTATTTCAAGCTCCATCCCTATTATGACCTGATGCCCAGAAGGTATGCTTAAAGCACTCACAGCTTGTAGCGGATTACCATTGTACTTGTAAATTTGGTTAGGAAGTGCTCAGGTCCTCCACTTTATATGCCAGTATTAAACAGGAATCACCCCATCACTGTATGAGAGATTAATTTGGCTGTAGCGGATTGAGCCCTTTGGGACTCCGCTGGAGGTAAAGTAAATGGGGATCAGTTGGCCTAAAATACTGACGGCTTTTTCCGCCATATTGACAACAGCCCTATATTGCCGCATGAATGCAGCTCCAATCAACATGTAATAGTTATTATGCAAAACTACAGCTGGAGCAGATGCCCCAACTGACCCAAACCTCAAAGGCAACACGCTGTAAATGCCCTCCAACACAGTGATTTGTGCTCCTGTGGTTCCATAAACTACTTAAGTTCCAAATCAGGCTTCAGAGGAAGCTTAGCTATAAGCTTGGTGGATATTATATTGTTGGGAGCGTCAGTATTAATAATCAACCAAAATTTGGTAACTTGCACAAAAATGTCACAGTATGTACATTCCAAATAAGAAGAACCATTGGTGTTTATCACATAAATATCCAAGGGCTTTTGGTTTTCCAGAAAAGTGAATTTGACAGTGCCAACATGTGGATAATCCTGGAAAATTCCTTACTGAAATTGCCACTTCCATCCCTCTAGAGCTTCGACATGGTTTTAAGGTTTGCCTTTAACTGTACCATTCCACTCAAGGATTTGCCAGGCATATGGCTTTTGCACCTCTTGGTGGAACTCCATGTCTGCGTTATTGGGGTCTCTCCCTTGGCTTGAGGCCAATATATCATAAGGGGTTTATTGATATAATAAATTGTCAGGGTGATTACCAGGACTGACACCAAATGACTCGTGGGAATCATCAGGTACAATAAGGTTTGAGTTAGCGGAAGTAGAAGGTCCCATCTCTACTCCGCTCAACCTTTTCCCTGTTTGTTCTGGGCAGCTGGTACCGCATGGACATTCAGTTTTCCTGAACAGCTAGCCGCATAATGGCCTCATTGGTCGCACAAGAAATAAGCATTTTTAAATGGCACTTGTACCTGCATCCCACTCATAGACCCAGGTCTGAAATCAAATGCATTATTGTAATTCAGCTGAGGATACACTAGCTGAGTAAAATGGGGACGGAAAGGACTTTCCAGAGTGTTAAGTGGACGATTATTCCACAGTGGACTATAGCCAAGTCATTGTCGTCCCATTTCTGATGGGGATTTGGTATCAGTTGCAGGGGCCTTCCGTTCCACATTGGGAGCACTAAAAGTTAAGGATAGATGGCATAAATGTATGACAAGTTTTAATAGCTCCGCATCATCTTGAATAATGTAAGACATAGGATTATGCAGTCTTGATATGGCTTAACATCCTCTTTCATCGCTACGCCCACCTCCTCATTAGTTAAGGTATTTGCTCCCAACAACGCTTGAGCCTTAGTCATGAACCGCTCTGCAAACTTCATCAAGGACTCATTCTTTTGAAAAGATTTGTTAAAAACTCTTCCTTGCGTTGATCCATTTTTGCCTTGCTTCCAAACAGACGGATTACAGTCTCCTTCACCTCTAGATAGGTTACAGTACTATATGTAAGGTAACATGTGACATGGTAAGTGCTTGCAATTTCCAAAGCGGATAACAACAGTTTGACTTTCTGCTAATTGGAAGCCCCCACCACTGCAAATTCTAACTGCCTAAAGAATATGGTTATATTTCCATCGTGGTTAAATGGGGACAGCTGATCAACATAAACCCCTTCCTCCCTAGAACAACTATTCCATTTACACTCTGCACAGTATAGCCGCTTTGTAGTGTCACTCAAGCGGTCAGCAAGTTGGTTGGTTTGGCACCCACCAGGTACAGTTGGTGGAAGGCCTTGGCGAACTGATCAGTTATACTTTTATTATCTCAGAAAAGCATTTTTTGATCCTGTAGTAGTGTATCCAAGGCAAGCTTCAGTTCTGAATATTGAGATAACTCAATAAACTGAGGTAGTACCCCATCAAGATGAGCCAGTTGCACCATGGCGTTGGTAAATTTAAAACTTTTTCAATAAGTCAATCAATGGGCCCCCTTTAGTGAGCAACACTGTTAACTTTTGGTGGATTTGATTGATTCCACCAAACGAATTGCACAGGGTAAAACCCACTTAGCGATGGATGAGCAAAATGAGGATCGTTGACCCTCATTAATTAATAATAATAAATTATTTAATAAGGAGCTATTGACTTTTCTTTCCAATTACTATCACTTTTAGTAATACAATCCAATTCAAACAGAACAATTTGATAATCAATACCAGGTGAGATAAGTATAAATAATAAAGTAAAGAGCTGGGCAAATGAGGTAAGGGCAGCAGACCCGGACCTGCACTGCCCAAAGGTACCAAGCACACAGGTACAAACAAAAATCTCAGTAAAAATAAAAACCTGAGGTGGCACCCCCGCAGGTTTTGTTAATTTTTTGGTAAAATACTACAGCTATTTGGAAGTATCCCAATTGCAACCACTGTTATCGGTGGAACATGGTATATGAGTTTTTCTGGGTGTAGAAACACTGACAATGTGGGAAAAGTTTGTCAAAGCCAAACATAAATTTTTCCCACACGTGGTGTACTTAACAACCCATAATATCCGCAGAGGTTGGGTGGATCTTGGATTCAAAACCGCGGAAGAAGCAAATGAAGCAGCGAAGGTCAGAGTGGTACTCAACCTTCCCAACAGACAGCAATTGGTACCAACCAAATGCACCCATTGGACTATATCCAAAGATATTTTCATAATTTTTGACTATCTTCCAACCACACTGGCGCGCACAGTAGTCAAAAGATATCTCTGAGAAGGCTTAAAAGCCTATGGAGAAATCAAACAATTCAAAATGCAAAGATTCCAGCTGATGCTGACCCTTAACATGGGGAAGGCAGTAGCAATTATTTCACCAAACCAGGATGTAGTAGAGGATATTACGAAAATCCCTCATATAGCATCCTTCACCATTAATGGGAAAAAATCCCAGCTGTTCCCCACAACAGTGGAAAGCGCACCCCCCATATGCAACCACTGCCAGGCCTTTGGGCGCAAGATTCATGCTTGCCCCATAAAAGAAGGCCTGAGAGAAGTGGAATTCTGTGAGGAGGAAATGGGTGAAGACAACTCAGAGTGCACCAAAATCATGGATACTACACAAGCCTTTAACTGGGGAGAACATGGGCAATATTATAATTTACCAAACTTCCCCAAAAGAACGTAAAATGGCCAAACAAGCTTGCAAGCTGGCTGCGGCCAAGGCAAAGGCCTTGGCGGAATCAACCATATCGCTGGAGCAAATCCAGGAAGACATGGTGGAATTTGAGTCAATGAATTAATCAGATCCCGTGGAAAACCAAACACTCAATCCAACCATATTGAATTTGGCGGAACCTGATTTGGAAATAAACGCAGCAAAATTGGGGCTCAGTGCACCCCCAAAATTGCAGAATTTAACCCATTTGGGAAGAAAAATCAACAATGGAATGTGCAAGAAAATAATGTGGCCAATAAAAACCAACTAGTGCACCACACTAATATTGAAACCAAGCAAAGCCAAGAGAGATCAAAAACTGTGGCAATGAAAGGGGCATAATACACCCCAACTCCTAATTATGGTTATGCTCTCCACAACAGAGGTGCAGTAAAGAGCAATGTGAGCGAGGGAGTTTGGCCAGGGGGCCCTGCTAACTGCTCCTAAGGCGCATCGGGCATCTCAGTAGAGATAGGGATGCTGAACTTAGCGGGACTCAAGGCCTTAACGTCCCAGGCCAAGAAGTTGAGTCTCCTATGAAACCCACCTATGGATATCCTGGTGGTGCAGGAAACTCACTTTCCACAGGGAGAGGAGGAGGCATGGGAAAAATGCTCCTCCCAACAATATTGTTTTGGTCGCTCCACTGTGGGGTGATAGTATGTGCAAACCAAAACTATAAATTAATAATAAAAATTTGTTCCTGGATGCTGCATACTTGCCATAACCTTCTCATGGCAAACCGAAGTGCATACAATAGCCAGTGTATATGCCCCAAATGGTGCACATGACAAAAGAGAATTTCTTACAGCCCTAACACAACTAAATCTACCAGCAAATACTTTCATAATGGGAGACATGAACTGCTGGATTAACCCAGAGATGAACCAATGGCCATACACAATGGAGATACCACAAGGGCAAGTGGAACTCTGAGTACTAAAGGCCACCCTGGGACTATATGATCCACTGCCAAAAGGCAACCCCTGCTACAAAACATGACACGCCCACATGAACATAATGGTACACTTGTCTCTATGTCGAGGATAGACCTAATACTTGCACCAATAATTTTCTGTCACCAAATTCAAAAATTTAAACTACAAAAATCGAATTCTCCAACCATTGGCTTGTTTTGGTGTCTTACAAACTGGCAGAACCAAGTACCCAAGCACCCAGATGGTGCAGAATATGCCCAGAAAATTTAGTCAACTCAGAATTTCAATCCTGGATGGAGGAAATATCCTCAACCTGGGATTCTCAAACACCTTTCTGCTCAGACCCACTAACCACCTGGAAAAATTTCAAAAGATCAACAACCCAGCAAATCAAACACACATCGTCTAGAAGACATAGGGCAGCTTCAGCTATTATCAAGCACACCTTGGCAGAAATCAACCACCTAGAAAACAACGTCCAATGCACAGGGTACAACCCTGGATGGGGCCACAGATGGGCGAAGGTTTCCGCTCGGCTAAACACCCTGATCCACAAACACCAACACCAAGTTGGAGTCCAATATCAAGGCAAAAACATAAGAGATGGAGATTCTTGCTTGAGCTACTTTTTCTACCAATTCCACGCCTGGAAAAATATGATAGCTTGTACAAAGGTCCATTGACTCGACAAATCCATAGTGGAAACACCCAAAGAAGTCGTGACCAAAGTGCACAGGTTTTATACAAAATTGTATAAATCTGAGCCGGTCAAACCAGAAAAAATTGAAAAATTTCTTAGAAGTGCACATATTGATACCGCGGCCCATAATAACAATTTAATCAACCTAACATCACGTGAGGAATTATGGGAAGTAGTACGCGGTGCTCCAAGAGGGAAATGCCTTGGACCTGATGGGATTCCCTATGAATTTTATATAAAATATTTTACTAACATCTCTAATATCCTTCTAGCTTCAATGAACAAGTTTATTATGGAAACATGCCTCCTACTTGGAGGCAAAAAAGACTACACGGTCACTTTATTTAAGAAAGGAGACAGATTAGACCTATCCAACTGGCGCCCAATTTCCCTAACCAACACAGATACAAAAAGTTTCACAAAAATTATGGCTAAACGACTAGGAGAAATTGCAACTGATGCGATATCCCCATCACAATATGGATTTGTTCCAAGAAGATCCATATGGGATAACATCCACACAGTTGCAAATATCTTCCAGTCCAAAACCTCTGGAGCACTTGTCTTTTTAGACCAACAAAAGGCATATGACAGGGTAAACTGGACCTATCTTAGGCCTGCCTTCAAAAATTCAAGCTTCCAAATAGATTTATAAACTGGGTAATGTTGTTTAAAGAGTCTGCAACCATGGCTGTGTGGGGAGCAGGCTTCTTAACCAACCCAGTTATCCCACAGAGAGGACTAAAACAAGGAGACCCCTAAGACCTCTACTCTACAACTTTAGCTTAGACCCCCTTATTCGAAATACAAACACACTTTTCAAGGGAATCAACGTCAAGGGCCAACCACCAGTCAAAATGATAGCCTTCGCTGATGATTGTGTGGTGGGCATATCCAACAATCAGGACGCTTGCAGAATTGAGAAGATAATACAAGACTATTCAGCCATAAATAAAGCATCACTTAACATTGAGAAAACGGAATTTATACCTCCTGGGGAAATATCAGACCCAGTGGATGCCATCTACACAGGGCCAACAAGCTTCTACAACATCAAGACTCCTGACCAGACATAGGAGGCAAAAATTAGCAATGACCTCACTGAAACTTCCATTCATCACCAAGCCAACAGCTGGCCCTGTTCGTCACTTGGGAGTATGGTTGGAAGCAGGAGGTTACGCCAACTACATGATGGAAAATCAATTATTAGATAAAATAACAAAACGCATTGCCTCCTTACATGGACACCAAACAGGTCTAACAGGAAGGGCCATGGTAGCCAACTATATGATTCTATCAATCATATGGTTCACGGCCCATGCAATCGCTTTCTCACCATCCTTCTTCAACACAATCCAAGCCCTATTACAAGGATGGCTATGGTCCAACCACAACCCCTGTACGCCTCAGAATCCTTTTTGGATCTAGAAGGAATGGAGGTATGGGGCTTACTAATTACGTAGATCAAGCAACCCATATACTGGGATCCTAAATAGCTCAGGTGACTAGCCCAGATTTTCCATATACACACTGGGCCAGAACAGCAAAATATAACTTCACACGTGCACTCCAATTACGAAACCCAGATCACCCAAACACATTAATCAAATATCTGGCATCCTGTCCCACGGCTGCATGACCACACGGCACTCCTGCATATTTCAAACAAATAATCCTAGCCATGAGAAGAGCGACATGGCAGATCCACATAAATGGCCAAACCAGCCACTGAGGACACCCAAGGCTAACTCACAGACAGGAGATAAATGATCAAATATTCACAGACAAGATAATAAGCAAAAGCCCAAGTACCATAGCCAGGATAGATTACCTGGACCATATGGACATACCTACAACCTGGAGACTCAAAGAAGAGTATGGAGATAAACACATCACCCTCAACTCAACCCAGGATAAGAGCACATGTATGGAAGTGCATGAGGAGAGTATACAAAACAGATGAACGTCAAATGCCACTCACACCTCATGTACAATTTGTGGTCAGTATGGAAGCCTAGCCCACCGTTTAGAACAATGACCAACATCAGTGGCTGTATGGAAAGAGGCCATGCGCCTATTCCGCCAAGAAAACGGACATACATTCGTCCTAGCAAGGAACATGTTCTCCATAAACATGGACTCTCCTATCCACCCATCTCTCGGGCGTTAATAGTAGCAATAGAACTATGGATGATATATAAAATGGTACTGGAATCGTTCACAGGAACAGTGACCATAATCCAAGAAGCCATTCATCGCTTCCACAACCATATATTGGAACATTTCCAAGCATGGCTGTTTGGACATATGACCCCATAACATAAGGACAATCAACACATGGTTCCCCATATGGTTCCTAAAGGTCGATCCTTTCCTTCACACATGCTGCATCCAAGAATAAGCCAGCATAACTCCCCTTCCCTACCATTCTAATCTTGGTGATCCTGGAGACAACAAGAGGGGCCTTGAACCCTCTGGGGGTGTCTTTAATCGTCGAATTTCATTAGTTTCATCACTATATTGGAAGTGCTTGTCCCCTGGTTGACCTTCCCCAAATAAAAAAGGAGCTATTGCTCTAATAATACCAATTTGGTTAAAAATGAACGCAACAGCTAGTTTCATTACTCTTCCCCACTACTATCTTTCTTTCTTCATAAAAACATCCTCCTTCACATTCTCATGTTCAAAACTTAAACCTTGGTAAGCCTTGGTGGTTCACCCTTTCTGCTTATTATTTCTCAATTCATTACCAATTTAGGGTTTCATTCTATCATCATGGCTTCAGTGGAATTCCCTTGATTTTCTGAATCATACTTATTAAAATTGATTTACTTCACATTGACATAATTTATCGCTCATTCTAAGACTCACTTTATATCTAAATAACGATATGCCAGAACAATATCTTATTGTCCAGTCATATCAGAATCTTGACACACCCTCAAGCAGAAGTTAATATCAAACTTTGACTTGAGTGGCAAGTGGTTTACTTTGTCCATGCCAAAATCTCTCTGTAGGGTTTGAGTATAAGGGCATTGTGGAAAGATTGGCTACAGCGTTTGATGTGAAATATTTCATGGTGGCCGCCAAAGAAATCCCCTTTTCAGCATAGGGAGCAAAGGAATTTCACTAGAATGATAGAAGGTCATGAAGGTGAGAATACTCCATTCAAGTTTAATCATAACTTAATGTTGGTGCCACCATCCTACGCCTTTTATCATGAGGTATAGTAGGTGTGAAATCGCTAAGAAATTGTCATGAAACCAATTTTATGGGCCAAAAAGTGGTATGGTTTTCATAAGGGCAGAGTGGTTTCGGTACATTAGAGGCCCCATGATGGAAGCCCCCTGTGGTAACAACTAGATCTAAAGCTTGCACTATCTTGAGATTAATAAAATCCCTGAAGCTCATGTGTCAATCAATGCACTAACAACAATGCATCTGGAGCTGACTGTAATGTCCACAGCAAACAAGAAGTAAGCACAATCAAATTTATTAAAGCTGTGCATGGCGCATTTTCTGGCAGTGAAATTCGCTTTTGTAGCAACTTAAAGTATCCTGAGATTTGTTGATAAATTGGGAGGGATTGCTACTGCATGGGAGTATGACAATGGGACTGATGGAATCTGACAAGTCAATTAATAGGAGTACATGGCTGAGATCTCAATTATCAGATTATAGAGATGCTCCTCTTTGAATTGTTCCATTATATCAAGTTGGTGAGGAGACAATGCCAGGGCCTCCAGGTTCACGGGAATAAAGAGAATGCCTAGAGGCCTGTTTGACACTTAACCAATGAGGTCCATAGTCTTGGTCTGTGCAGGTTAGCCCAAACTGCAAGCTCCCCTGAGGCTTCCAGTTGATTGAGGGATTCGTTTGATTATATAGGTAGATGGCCACGGTATGTGGTCTAAAGGAAATATACTAAGGTTGTGGGAGGTGGGCGACAGCTCTATACCCTTACTATCTTGAGACATTGGAGAAATGTAGGGAGCTAGGGCAAGTACTTCTTGTGCATGTGTGGGTATATCTTGTTGATTTGCTTCTGCCATAATGGAATTGGCTGCATTGTCAATCTCTGACCTTATTCCATATCTGCTTCACTGTTTGGTTTCTCCTTATTGTTGGTTAATGCAAGTACTCAATCTTTGTGGGTGGAAGGGGATGGTTTGGTATAGCATTGGTATGGCTTATGAGTGGTTAATTTATTGGTTGCTCTGATTCTTGGTGGGCCACGATATGCTGAGCCAGCTTGTATTTTCCCTCTAAAGTTTTAGGTCCATTGTAACATGCCATGTGAGATATCGCTCCCTGGTTAAGGGAAGTCCAGAACTCAGTGATGGCGATGTAATCTAGGAGTTGGAGGGAATCTGATAGTTGATGAAAAGTCTTGATGTGGTCATCTAAATTACAACTAAACATTGCCGTTAGAATAGGTGAAAGAGGAGCTGTGGTATAGACGCTGGAGTGGCCACAGAGAAAATAATTGTGAAAAGTGAGGGATGTGCCTCCCCTAGGTGCGAGTTTCAGTACAGCAGGGTGCAGGCCAAACTTTAGCTTGCCTTCCAAGGCGTCCAGTAGTCGCAAGTATTGCTGATCTTCTAAGGCCTCCGTGGTTCCATCCAATATGGCTCACAATTAGAGTTCTGCCAGAACTCTTAAAACCTGAAGAGCCACCTCATCTGAAGGGCAAGAAGTGGGTACTATCACTGTTACGTTGCATGCTTGAGCATTTGAGGGGGGTAATTGGCTGTGCCGCCCAAATAAGCATTATTTGTTTGATACCTCTGATCAACGCTACCCAAGACCAACATGTCAGGAGAGAGCACATAAGACCATATAAACTTTGTTTAGCTGTTGAAGAGACCAGATTAAACAAATCTTTGGCAAATGACATAACATCAGTATAAATTTTCTGGGTTATTTTGTCAGATAAATGACGTTCAAAGGAAAAACTTGGTTCCAATGGGGGGTACTTTAATACCCACAACAGCATCCACAATCTGAACAGAATTGCCGTTCTGTAAATCTGAGAATAAATCTATGGGGAAATAGATGCAGGAAATATTGATCAATGACCATCATCCCAATCCTCACCACTAAGATGAATGCTAAAAAATAATCTTGACCACGCTTCATGCGCTGAAGACTAGCTAGTTAAGTTGGGTGGAGGAGGCTGTTCCATCCATCCCTTATGTATTATAGGACCAAATATCAATTCATATATACATGCACTTGATAGCTAAAAGCAACAATTGTCTCATCAGTTTCAATCTCATCAGTTCTCACCATAGGTGCATCTTCTGGATTAGCGTTTCTGTTTTTTCATAGTTACAGCGGATTGAGTTAACAATAGTCATTCAACTAACTTTAGTAAACCAAGTACACTTTCCTTGGTAAGATGGAGTATGCGAAACTCCTAGAGGTTGATTATTGAGGTTTTCTTTGGTGAGGGAGGCTAATAATTTAGTCACCAGGGAGTTGGACATAATATCACTGATACTACTGAGCGTGTGCCCTCCATTGGATGAGTTGGTTCCTGTGAGGGAGGCCAGAATCTTTAGAAATTAATAAAAAATAAAAGGTTTCTTGGGCGGAATTAATGATTTATTAAGGATATAATGAGATAACCCAGCACTCTATCATTAGCAGAGCGCTGGGTTTATATAAATTTAAGGAAAAGGGGAACGGGGATTTTAAGACATATCTGATTACAGGACGTGCCAATATTCTCCATAGCGATGGGAATTTTGCGCCATATTGCAGGTTGCACATTGTGGGTGGCCCTTTTTGTGGTTCATTATGGCATATTTCACTTGATCCATCAGGACTCTGGTATCCTTGAGTCTTTTGTAATATTTTTTTAGTACTAGATGGTCCGAGTCTTTTGTAATATTTATAACAAGATTTATGATCATTTGAGGGTTCTCTGCCAGAATAACCTCAATATTTGCGTCCCCATTAAGGATTCAGTTTTGATCCACACAATTTTAATGTAAATTTCATCGCAGATCCTTTCAATTTTCTTTAATAATAAGTGGCTAAATTATATTTTGTGGCATTATCAGTCTTTCCCTCCTTTCATAATGATCATAAAATTGAGACGAGGGGTCAGCGGATACCCAAAGTTCATCAAGTGTATGCCCTAGATCCACTAATCTTCCAGCAGAAATGCTTGGGACCTTCTCCTCTTCCTCAATTTGAAGGGGTATGCCATACAGTCCAATTTAATGGATGCAGTGAGGGGCCCTTACAAGAATATCCTCTTGATTCAGTCCTGGAAGATTGACACCCTAAATAGTTATTGACACTAATTTAAATACAGCCTGCTCACTCAGGTTGGTATTAAATTCACTGGAAAACTCTTGTTTCTACCATGATTCTACTTGGAACAATGATGGATTTTCCAGTGAAAAAAGGTTGTGCCCACGACCAGGCCACATATGGCCAGCTCCATTGAGTAGGGAAAGGGTTTGCCACGCAAAGACCTGTCAGGGATGGCCTCGCTCTTAATAATAGTGGAGAGAAATGGCGGATAATTTTCAAATCCAAGAGTGACTCAATCAATTTTACATCACTGAATACCAATGGATTTCTGTTAGCTGATTTTATACTGGAAAAGAGAACCTTCTGAGAAATATCTCTGCAAACCTTCCACTGGCGTTGCTTCTAACCACCGATACTTCCTGACACACATCCCAAAAATTCACCAACTCTTTGGTGGTGAACAGAGGAGGAAATGGCGCAATTTTTATGGGGTACACCATGACCCACCTCTCATCTACCACATGAGCCAAATCTCCCAGGGTAATGAGTGGGATGGCCGCTGCTTGTGTCCCTTCTTAGTTCTAAATAGAAATTTCTCCTGATTAAGCCATAAAGTAGTTTCCCAAATATTACAGTTACCCCAGTTTGTAAGGTAAACAAGTTCACCACTAGAGCTGGCTCATCCTCTTCATTTTCATTTTTACTTGGGCATGGGTATTGAGACATTTCCGCTATTAATGAAAGGTATTTTAAGCTAATGACAAAAACAATATTTTGGTTTGTTTTGTTGGGTCTGGTGTCCTAATTTAACCATTTGGTCTGTCAAATTTACCTTGTGCAACGTATATATTTTGTTGAAATATATTTTGTTTGTTGCTCAGTGTTCTTGACTTTTGATAGTATAATTATCCTAAACGTCCAGAAGCGCTTCTTTGACTCTTTCAAGGACCCCATTGATTTTAGTGCCAAATTAATAACATTTTGCAATTTAGATCTTACTTAATTAAGTAAAAAAATTTCACCAGCATCTAAGAGGTCTAGACTCCTGGTGAAAATTGATTTTGAGAATTCAGATGATAACTTGATGCATATTTACATCCATATTTTGTTTTACAATCTTCAAAGCAAAAATTATTGTTTCATATTCTGCATGTTCTGAGTTCTTCTGATATCAAATAATCTGAATACTTTGACCTCAGCCTATATAAAATTTTTCTTTCAAAGTTGTATTAGAAACTTCTTGAGCTTATTTACTATTTAATCCTTGCATTTGGGGCGTTTTATCATCTATTTCTCCTTCCATGATTTTCTAATACATGCTAAAAGATCTGTAGATTGTAGATTGTCAATTCGCCTTTATGTATATTGTTTTATATAAGGACTTGAATTTTGGGTACTTGTTGGGAGCATCACTTCATACCACCTGTGTTGTTTCAAGGACAAGTATATTAACTCATGATTAATTATTAATTCTTCTGACAGCTACTTGTGAGTTCTCCTTTTTTGTGCCTAAAGCATTAATGTCTCAATCCATAACGTCCAAGGTACACCCTTGAGTTTCAGGCTTCTTTCCTTGTTAATTAATAGACTCAATGTTCAACATGTTCTCTTATTAAGATTGTTAGACCCTCGCTCAAAAATATCTACAGAAGTTTCAAATTATATCAACTTATGTTGAAGGCTTAATTAGCGATGTAGCTTCATGGTGTGCACATTGAAAATATTTAAAACTTTTCCATTTGGCCTCTATGTTTTACCACTTCTCATTAAAGAACTCCACCCTAGCCTCAATATGTTATAAATTAGTGCTTGATCAGCATTCCCTTCTTCCTGCGCAAGCTTCATTCTTTCTTTCTGAAGCATTAAATTCAGTTATCTTGTTCATTCATTATTTCATATGGTCTTCAATAAGATCTGGCGTGGTGCACTACTCATGTAGTGAGAACCATAATTGACGATTATTGTTATAAGCACAAAGATTTGAGTTCCAGGTAGTTAAGCGTGACGTCCTTGTAACATTGTTTTTTTGGATCACTCCTACTCTTTAGTGATTCCTTAGAACCATAGCGTTCACTATATTTATGGTAGAAGTAGTTACGTGCCTCTTGACTGAATGGTGTACTCCCATGATTAAATCTCATTTTAAGTCAACTTTTCGTCTATTCTTTAAACAGAATAAAAATACATATTAGACTGTGGTTTAAGAACATATGTTAAAGAAAAGTAATAAATTTGAGTCTTTTATGAGTTAAAGGATGGTATGAAAGTTATTTTCTAAACTGACATGTTTTAAGCCTCATTTGATAAAAAATAAGATAAGTTGATTAATTGAGGTTGTTTGTTTTAGTATAGTAAATATCCCACATCTAGCCATTTTTGTGGCTTAGGCTGGCGTTCTCAATATTTACAATTCTCTCAGAAAGTCAGTAGAAAATTACTTGCAGCTCTGCAATTTAGTTACTGCTGCCCACAGGTGTATCATTGTTGAAGTCATAACTATTCTCTGAATGCACAGTGGAACGTCAGTAATTGCAAGTGGTGGGATAATTATTTAATAAACGCTTTAGTTGATTAATCACATAAAAAGGTTTTTATCTGTCATCTATGGATCTGTCATTAGAAAGACTATGATACTACTTTGATTGATCACTGATGATAATTCTTTTGTATTGATCCACTGATGTCCAAATTGCTTAATTGGTTGACATGGCTGATGGATGTCATGCAGTTATTGTTTGATCAATTTAAAATTCTTTAGCATGCTCAACAATACGCTGCTGCATCAAAGTATTTCAGCGTTCAAGGTTTTATAATTGCAATAAAAAAGTTTATCCATATTGTTTTTTTAGACTATTAATGGAATTTTTGACGAGTTTTTAGAACATAACCAATGGACATTAGAAACTCCTTACTGAAGTAATTTTATGGTCATACTAGGAGCCTAGATAGTATCCTCCCATATTTATTCAAAATCCTAGAGTCACAACTATCATATGCTGTTCTAAATTCCTGATAAGGTCTCCAAGTTGGGATCCATCACCACCTCCATTGGAGGCTTAATAGGAGAAGGAACACTAGGAGGGTTGGGTGGCCCATGAGGTCCTCTTAACCCTATGGGTCCCATATGGCTCTCTGGCCTGCATGGCTCTTTCTGAATGTAAACCTCTTGCACTGAAGATAAGTCTTTTCGTTCAATGAACTTGTTAATATGATCAATAAGATCTGATAAATAATGAAATCATATTTTTTGAGCAATCAATTGGGAAGTCAACTTATTCACAAATTGATCTAATCATTGGTGAGTGGAGGTAGAGCATGCATATTTTAAGGGAGACTCATTCCATAAATATTCAACAACCTAATTGTAAATCTGTATAATATTTGCCTAAAAGATTTTTTTATTAATCTCCAGTTAAAAAGAATGGATACTCAATTTCTTGAGTAAAATTGGTCGTAGTCTCACACAGCTCAATAAGGCAATAATGGTGCTGGTGAGTAAGGCCAAATTGTCTTTGAACCTCCATAGAATTATTCTCATTATTTTCAATTGATGATAAAAGACTGTATGTACAAACTGTCATTGATAAGAATCTGTTTGGGCGGCCACCATTTCAGGATTTGGGATAATGTATTTCATTTATAGATAAATAAGGTTCTGATTGAACCTGGATGAGCGGCCTTAACTGGTCCTTTGTCTGAGCTGTACTGTACATAGATTATGCATATACAGTTTCAGCTAAATAAAGTTGATAAAGTGTGGTGAATTGTTAGAGACAGTAAGGTAAAAAGTCATTGATGTGCCAAATTGGTACTCGGTTGTACTAGAAGTAAGAATTTCTTTATTAATAAAATGAACCCAGTTGGGATTTTGCCTATAACCCAGCTGGATAGATTACCAAAGATCGCTAGGGGATAATTTCCTAATGTGAGGTGAATTGGATATTGGTTGACCCTTATTTCAGGGTAACTATGTTTGGGGGATTTTAGGTTATTCGCCTGTTCAGATCAGTTAAAGATTTATCCAAATGAATGCTTAAGATCTCATTGGGCAGAGTTGCCAATGAAATAGGGGCATCTGATAGTTGATGAACTATCAGGTGTACCAATTGGGATCAGTCAGGTTTCATCACTGACTTATTGGGAATTTAAGGAGTAAGTTGTGAGGCGAGTGATGCCACCTGCAACTAATTAATCAATAAGTTGGTTTGCAACCTAACTTAATGGGTAACAAGATTATTACCTAAGCAGGTCACCTACCAAATATGGTTAGTTCACTTGGATCGAGAGGAAAATTTATGTACACGGTATCCAACTCTTTTCATTTTAGGTCATGAGGATGTCCAATGATGGAATCCTAGCCAGTATGAGGAAGATCATTTCTGCTGAGATGAGGATGGGTGATTCAATAGCAACAGCTGCAGTTTCATCGAGGAGGCGCCAACTGAGGGTTGGGCGCTGAATTCCCCACTATAAATTCCCTAGAATTCACTAATAAATAATCACAATTTTACAGATAATAATTTATCAAATCATAAATTATTAGATTACTTTTACTAGAGTATTAGCTTAGTAAGGCTTACCAGAATTTATTTGTTCTATTATTTCTCAAGGATATTACTGTTGTGTGCAATAATTGGGAGACTATTTAAGATAAAGATAAGGATCTAATTGGGAATACAGAGAAGAAGCTGAATCAAATTGGGGATTGATGCTGATTGTGTGTTGAACCATATGTTGGGATTCTTGCCCACGTTCCCAGCCTTCTAGATTACCTGGTATCGCTAGGGGAATATCTACTAAGGCGAAATGAGTCAGAAATCAGTTGGCCCAAGTTTCAGAGGAACTACGTTTGAGGGTTTTGGGATATTCGCCTGGTTGTATCTGTCAGGGATTGATCCGGACGAATACTTAAGATCTTGTTGGGCAGAGTTGCGGATGACATAGGGGCATCTGATAGTGATTAACTATCAGGTGTACCAATTTGGGATCAGTCAGGTTTCATCACCAACTGATTGGGAACGAATATTAAGTTGCACGGCGAGTGATGCCACCTGCAACTAGCAAATTGATTGGTTGGTGAGTGACCTGCCATAATGGTTAATAAGTCCCATTACCTAAGCAGGTCGCTAGCCAAATATGGTTGGTTTGTTTGGATTGAGAGGAATACGTTAGTGACATGTTTTCCAACTCTTTCCATTTGAGGTCTCAAGGATGTCCAACGATGGAATCCTAGCCAGGATGGGGAAGACCATCGCTGTCAAGAAAAGGATGGGTGATTCAATGGCAATGGCTGCCATTTCATCAAAGAGTTGTCAACTGAGGTTTAGACAGCTGAATTCCCCACTATATAATTCCCTAGGATTTACTATAATAAAAGAGTAACTTTACAGAGTTTAGAGTTTACAATAATATTATCAATTTGAGTATAGTTAGACTATCAGCTTCTATTGTGTTGTTCTATCTCAAGGATATTATTGCAGAGGGCAATAATTGGAAGACTTTCAGAGAGAAGAGTAAAGATCTGAGTGGGGATCTAGAGAAGAAGGAACCAAAATCAGGGATAGCTGCTGACTGTGTGTTGGGTCAAGAGAGACTGTCACCGGGGTATCTCAGCAAAGATCAGGTGGACAAGAGTATAGGAAACAAATTCCTACAAGTATGACTTCATGAGAATTTAATTAGGAATACTGGACAAGCGTTGGGCTGTAATATAAATTCATACTCAAATATGTGTAATAGCCTCTATACTATAATTGATTAATAATTCAATCTATACAACGTGATGAAGTGCACGAGGAAATTGAACCTGTGCAGTAAAAAGGTTACTGGATTGCCAGCTGATAATCAACCCAGAGTAAATTATTACAAGTTGGTGCTCACTATAGGGGTAGTTGAGCGAAGAATCTATAATAATGTCATACAAAGAAGAGCTACGCAAACTATGGAACAAGATAGCCACTGTGAACCAGAATGCCCTTAAAATCAGCCGATCATCAGGAGTTCGCGGCTTTGGAAGAACAAGTCGCCAAGGAGGAGGAAGGATAGAGAATGTAGTCAGCTTCAGGAACAAGTTACTCGGCAAAGTAAACTTGTTGAAGAAGAAAAAGGGGACCTCGTTAAAGAGGTCCTATACCTGAAAATGGAGCAAGAAGCAGATCGCGTTTGTTTAAGAAAATTCAGTGTGGTTATTGAGAAATTAATCAAACAAGTGGAAGAACTTTAAAGCTTAAAGATGTTCTTGTGAGCCTGATATAACAAGAGATGCCAAAGAAAGAAGTCCTTGCACGGTACTTGGGATGTCAAATACCCCAAGGAACATGCCACCCGCTTTTAATGCCATTTCAGAAATGATGCCCAAAGTCACTCTGCAAGTTAGCCAAGTAGCCAAACCGAGAGAATCAGCCAGAAATGACTTGGAAGAATATAGGGCAACGCCAAAATTGCCAACATTCCATCAGGATAACGCCCCAGCATTTTTCTGACTGTTTGACATGACCACGAATGGCTACGGAGATTGTCAAAAGGCATTGATGGTCATGAACTGCCTAGACACCGACTGTCAAAACTTAATGTTACCCCACTTGGAGGGGGACAGCTGGTCATATGCTGATTCAAAGGCGGCCATTATGAAGGAGTTCAGGTTTCTGACACGCATGTCAAAACGCAATCAAGAATTTATGGGAATCTAATTCCACTAAGATGAGTCTCTTGCTAGCTTCACGGATTGATTTTACCAGGAGTCAAAGATCCTGGCCGGAGCAAAAGTATTGGACAACTTTGATGCTAGAATCGCTTTGCAAGTGGCCCTTCAGACCTATCACGATTTTCATCATATGATGTCTTCCATGTTTGTGATGGAAATAACTACCTCACAAATGGTAGATAACTTGAAGATTTTGGGAGCGATATTTGATGCCCCAAATAGAAGCTTCAAGTCCAATCTGGTACAAAATCTGAATCCCATGAAGGGAAGCAAAGGATCTAAGGAGGCTACCAATTGAACCGTGCTGTGAAATAAGCCTGAAGAAATCAGACAGTTAAATAATAAGAAGAAGGTCTGCTATCAGTGTGGCAGGAAAGGACATTTTGCCATACACTGTAAAAAGCTAAAGGATCAGATTAATGTGGTCCAGGCAAAGGAGTCAGCAGTTACCAAGGATTTGGGAAAAGGGCCTGCGGCCTAGACAAGGAACAGTATAGAGCTTCGGAGAAACTTGTTCCTCCCAATATCATGAATGAAGAAATCAATATTAACAATATGTTTGTAGATGACGAGCAGGATCAGCTATATCAAGTGGTCAATATGGATTTGAATGCTATGACCAGAGCCAGGGCGAAGAGAATGACCCTGAGATAATCCAGGAAGTTGCCCAGCCATACGCCCAACAACTGGCGGACAAGATTAAAAACTGCCAAGAATACTGAAGAGTTATCTGACGTCCGTTTAGATGAGGCTAATCTGTCTATCCCCTCAGCGCAATAAAGGAATCACTTCCTGATTTATCAGCGCAAATTATTCACACCCTAGATTTGGCTAATAATGCCACCATTCACTCAGTTGACACTATATTACAATACGCCGAGAGCTATATATAGACATACAAGTGAATCAAGTGAAGGTGAGGGAGATTGTCAACGGCAGAGTGCCCATCAATATTGTCTTGACCAAGCTGGTAAAGAGGATGAAGATCTCGCTGGACTTGGAACACAAAAAAGAATATGGGACAGCTGGGACAAACACCACCGTTTCCTGTGGAGCGTATAGTGTGCTGCCACTATGATTCAGGTCATTAGTGGTATCTGCGCAAGCCATAGTTTTGGTTCTCCAAAACTATGACATTCTGATTGGAATGGAGTTTCTGTGGAAATACAGAGTTAAATATAACTTCAAGGATAATACGTTGACCATATTGGGTCAGACGTTACCATTGGTATACCAGAAGGATGGTGAAGCTCAATTGAATCGGAGAAACAGCTTCATCAATATGATATACAATGATGGCATTGTCCTGATTTGATACCAATTAGTTGGTAGGAAGCAACGAGAAATGCCTACGGATATCCTAGATAACTGGGGAATTCCACTAAGGATCAAGAATGAGAGGACCATAAAAGCTGGATCTCAGATGATAGTCAACACAGGGTTGACATTGGAGATTCCTGAGCTGTTGTATGAGGAGATCAGAAGCCCTGGAGGAAGTCCAGAGTGGAGCCATGGGTGGCTCCTGGGATTATAATGTCAGGCCATGGAGAAATTCGAGTTCTCCTGGAAAATTTGAGTGAAAAACTAATGAAGATCAAGAGGAATAAGATCATTGCATTTATTCATCTGATCCCGATGGCTGAATTGAGAAGATTCCACGATTTTGGGTCTCTTGATGAAATGGGATTAATGGCCGGGGTAGCCAAAAGTACCAACCTATTAGTTGATTGAAAGCAGCTTGCTGATCTTCTGGAAGGCCAGCAAGAGGAGGTGCTCAAACTATTTGAAAAATATTGAGAAGTGTTTGCTCGGGATGACCACAATTTATGATGTGCATGAGACGTAATCCACAAGGTCAAAACTGGGAAAAATTTACCAATAAGGATGAGACCGATCCAAAGATTGAAAGCTGCTGAAGCAGTAGTGGAGGGTGAAATCAGCAAACTAGTGAAGCATGGGCTTCTAGTTCCATTCTCAAGTCCCTGGGCAAGTCCAATTCTGATTGTGAAGAAGAAGGATGGATCCAACCAGGTGGTGATTGATTACTGAAGGCTGAACAAAATTATGAAGAAGGATTTGTATCCCCTACCAAGGATTGACAATGCGCTAGATCATTTAGGAGAAGCAAAGTTTTTCTCCGCAATGGATCTTATCTCAGGATACTGATAGATTGACTTGCCAAAGGAAGACCAAGAGAAATGCGCGATTATTACCGCTCAGGGGCTATACCAACTGATGAGGATGCCCCAGGGTCTATGCAATGCGCCTGCTACGTTTTCAGAGGTCCATGGATGCGATATTAAGTGAATTGAAGTTGTCGTGAATCCTGGTATATCTGGATGATATCAACGTGTTCAGTAAGACGTTTACTGATCACCTACACCACTTGGAAGAAGTATTTAAGTGACTGTCCGCGACTAACCTGAAGATCAAGCCAAGGAAGTGCCACTTCTCTAAGAAAGAGTCTGAATATCTGGGATTCATAATCAACTCAAGTGGATTACAGCTGCAGACCCAGAAGATAGCAGCTATAGAGCATATGGCTGTACTAAAGAGTGTCCGAGACATCCAAGTGCTCCTTGGGATGGTCAAATACTACAGAAGATTTATTCAGGACTTCACCCGAATAGCCTTGCCATTATTCCATCTATTAAAGGATCCAAAAAAGGATTTGTATGGAATGAAGAGGCCCAGGACTCTTTGATGAGTTACGCCAGTATTTGATAGATTTGCCAATTCTGAAATATCCTAATTTCATTTGGAAGGTTATCATTCAAACTGATGCTTTAAGGATGGCGATTGGCGCTATACTGAGCCAAGTAGATGAACTTGGGGACAAACATCCGGTGGTGTATGTGAGCCTGATACTCTCAGCTGCTGAGAGGAACTACACCGTGACTTAGCAGGAATGTCTTGCGGTCATCTATGCATGCAAGAAGTTTTGGGAGTACGTCCACAAAACGCACTTTAAGGTGGTGATGGACCACTCTTTGCTGCGTTGGCTGCATAATTTAAGAGGACCAGAAGGATGACTGGCCTGATGGGCACTTAAGCTTCAGGCTTACAATTTTGGGATAGTCCACCGAGTGGGGGCTTCTCAACAGAACGCAGATGGATTATTGCAGTTGCCAATGGTCCAGTTGGTATACCTGCTGGCAGATGAGCTATTCTAGAGAATGGTCAAAGGAAAAATCGGAAATGAGCCCCAAGAAATCCAAGGTGCGCTTCAGAAGCGATGGAAAACACTGAGACTATGGATGGACAAGTATTCAAGACGATCAATGGGAAATGGCTGTTATTCCCAAAACTGTCAGAAAGAGCATCAATAGTAAAAGCATCTCACAAGGTTGTCAGACATGGAGGCCTATGGAAAACAACTTATCATATTCACCAGTATTATTACTGGGAATCTATCAACTACAATGTCGCGGATTATCTGGCTTGTTGTGTGGAGTGCCAGCTGCACAAACCACATACTAATACAACTGGATACTGACTGGTCCACCCTGAATTTTGCCTGGAAAATGGTGTCCATTGAGGTGATGGGATTGCTGAGGATGAGCACAGGGGGAGTCAAGTGCATCATAGTTGCCATTGACCGTCTGATGAGATGGGTCGAGACAAAGGCCCTAACCAGAGTAGATGCTACCAGTACTGCGAGGTTCATCATGGATCAAGTGGTATACCAGCATGGATGTCTGCAGGACCGGCTTAGCGATAATGGGACCAACTTCACATCTCATGTGATCTTGAGGTTAAACAAAATAATGGGGATCCAAGAAGTTGTGTCAGTACCTTACCAGCCAGAGACAAATGGACTGGTAGAATGAGTCAATGGGACGCTGGATGTGATGCCGAGGAAGCTAGTCGCAGGGAGAACTTCCACGTGGAAAATGTAACTGAGTTTGGTAACATTCGCTTACAACATTAATCATCATATGGTAATGGGAAAGACGCCGTTTGAATTATTATATGGAAAAAGGCCGCGTTGCCACCAATTTTATATTCGGTGGTGGAACCTACGTTGAGGATGAGTACCAAGCAATACTTAAACTGACTGATGAGTATCCTAATCAATATGAAGTCGCAAGCATTTGATACTTTTTTGAAGAAAAGGATATGAGCTAAATTGATGGATGACAAAAACTGATCAGCCTTAGAAGAATATTGAATAGGGGCAAGAGTTGCCTATTGCAATATGCATGCTTTTGGAAAAAGAAACAAACTAGATGTATTGTAATCAGGTCCGTTTGAAGTGATTGCCAAGACAGTGACTGATGCCTATTCCATCAAGAATCGCTTGGATGGAAGAGTTGTGAATCGAATCCAAGCTAAATATATGAAGCATTGGATTGATGAAAAAATAAAAGAGTTCCTGAAGGACTGATGAACCATTAAGTTGGTCATGTCCTGATGATTAGGTACAGTCTGAAAAAAGGACCTCTGAACCAATCTAGATGGTTAAGTCCAAAAAAAGGACCTCTGAATCATAGAAAACTGGCAGGTTTAAGTACCCAGGACCCAATTTGGGGGAAAAAAGATGGACCGCTAAACTGAAACAAGGTCAAGTGCCATAGGAAAAAAGAAGAATAAAGATAAAAATTGATAAAAGATATTGGAAAGAAATTATTATAAGCGCATAGATAAAAAAGCCTATATATTTTTAAAATTACATTTGTATTGATTGTCCTTGGTATGGGGATGATTCCGCCTATGTCGCCCCTTGGGGGAGGGAGGATGGATTGTGGTAGGAATGAACAACCCGTCAAAATTGATATGCGATTGGATGCTAGTAAGGGGAAGACCTACATAAAACCATGTTTGTTGAGCGGACACCAAGCCCTGAGAGAAAGCAACTAGGGGAAGGTAAATTAAGATGTCAGAGGAAGCCAATTGCAAAACCCCGGAGTGGGGAGGAAATCAACAGTATAAAAAGAGGCAATTGGCAAATAACCCCGAGTAATCCAGATATGGCACCAGAGCTCTAAGATTAGTCCTGAGCACCTGATGACGGGCTTCATCAAGGACACTGGACATATGGGCTGGCAACAAGGAAGGGATGCTCGATGGGGGTTGCTGAATCACGTCCCCTACTAATGCCATCAGGTGAAGAGACTGATGGGAAGCTCTGGAGAATAGCTAGTCATGCAGGGAGTGGATTGCATCCTGCAAGTGGTGGCTACGGGCTTCTCAGAAGCTAAAGCTGAATGAATGGTGGAACCCAGGTGAGGCTGGAAGCTTCGTAGACCAACTTTGAAGAACTTGGCCAGAAAAGTGAAGAGCATAAGTGGCAGTATCCTGATCCAGAAGGTTATCAAGATCAGAGGGATTCAGCACTAGAGTCAAAGACTCGGTGACTTGAGCCCAGAGTTCAGCATAGGGGAGCTCAAAGTGAATAATGTTACCAATTGAGAGCTCAGAGACCAGAACAGCAGATTTGTAAAATTGATGAGTTGGAAGAGGAACTCAGGGAGCAGGTCCAACCTGGCCAGAAACGAACAATCCAGAGCAACTGTCATAATCTCTGGAGCATCTATGATGATGTTTGGAGCATCAGCGAAGATTCTGAATCCAGGAGAGTTTTGAATTCCAAGTCTAGAATTGATGGTAGAGGAAGAATCGGCTGAGAGTTGTTCAAAATGATAGCCCGCCTGGTTTTGGAGGGATTAGTTACCGTTTCCAGTAATTATATGGAAGGACTAGCAGCTTGCACCAGATTAGGCGTATGAGTCCTGGAAGGACCTTAAAAGAGGTTCCGCTGAGCATCCTGACTCATCTGCTGGAAGAGATGGAGGTCTGGATCAGACAAACTATTCAGGAGCTTCTGGTAGCGTGACTCAGAATTTGAAATAGGAGTTGGATGAAAAGGGGGATATTGGACTTATATAGAAGTTGACATTATGCACTCTATAATCCATTAAAATCCAATTTCGGAGATATTAATCTCAAAATTAATGAGATGAGCTCTCCAAGGGAAGAATTAGGATTGACTTAAGCCAAGAGGTTATGAGATAAATAAAAAGGGCGAATAGAAATAAGTATTCTTAATCAAGCCACAAAATGAACATTGGCAGCAAGGGTCTCCTGTCTAGAATGAGGAGAAAATCAGGAAATCAAGGACGCTGGACCAAGAATCCTGAATATGACAGTGGGCCATATACCCTGATGGGGGGAAAACTGGATCCTGGGATTAATATCATCACAAGTAAATTGATCAGCCTGGCATGACAGAAGGTCGTGGGGACCATGCTCTGAAAAGGCAGTAGCGATGAGGAAGAGGAAGAACGCTGTATGCTGAAGGTTGTCCCGAGCAGCTTTAAGTATTAACAAGTGTACTCTGCTTAACCCTTGAAGTATTTGACCAAGTGTCTGAAGAAGTTTTCTCATGCCCCAGTTCTTTTCTTGCTGGAAATATAGGCAAGAGGGGGGATGTGTTGGGATTTTTGCCCATATTCCCAGCCAGCTAAATTAGCTGAAATTGCTAGGTAAAATTCCCTAAGGCAAAGTGAATCAGAAATTGGTTGGCCAAGTTTTGGAGGAACTACATTTGGGAGATTTTGGGATATTTGACTGGTTGTATCCGTTGGGGATTGATCCAGATGAATACTTAGGATCTAATTGGGTGGATTTGCCGACGATATAGGGGCATCTGATAGTGATTAACTACCAGGTGTACCAATTGGGATCAGTCAGGTTTCATTATCAACTAATTGGGAATAAATAGTAAGTTGTGAGGTGAGTGATGCCACCTGCAACTAGTGAATCAATTGGTTGGTGAGTGACCTGCCATAATGGGTAATAAGTCCCATAACCTAAGCAGGTCGCTAGCCAAATATGGTTGGTTTGTTTGGATCGAGAGGAAAATGTTAGGGACACATTTTCTGACTCTTTATATTTGAGGTCTCGAGGATGTCCAATGACAGAATCCTAGCCAGGATGGGGAAGACCATCGCTGCTGAAATGAGGAAGGGTGGTTCAATGGCAACAGCTGCCATTTCATCGAAGAGGTGTCAACTGAGGGTTATACAGCTGAATTCCCCACTATATAATTCCCTAGGATTTACTATAATAAAAAAGTAACTTTACAGAGTTTAGAGTTTACAATAATATTATCAGTTTGGTGTATAGTTAGAATATCAGCTTCTATTGTGTTGTTCTATCTCAAGGATATTATTGCAGAGGGCAATAATTGGAAGACTCTCAGAGAGAAGAGTAAAGGTCTGAGTGGGGATCTAGAGAAGAAGGAACCACAATCAGGGATAGCTGCCAACTGTGTGTTGGGCCAAGAGATTGTCACCGGGGTATCTCAGCAAAGATCAGGTGGACAAGAGTATAGGGAACAAATCCCTACAAGTTCAACTTCATGAGAATCTAATTGGGAATACTGGACAAGCGTTGGGCTGTAATATAATTCATAATCAACTATGGATAATAGTCTCCATACTATAATTGATTAATAATTCAATCTATACAACGCGACAAAGTGCATGAGGAAATTGAACCTATGCAGTAAAAATGCTACTGGGTTGCCAGCCAATAGTCAACTTAGAGTTAATTTTTACACCATAGAAACCGTAAACAGAGATCTAAGAGTAGATTGAGTTAGGCGGTACAAGTGAATGAATCCCTATTCAAGACATCATAAGTATTTCAAGAGGAAATATTGGCTGAGCGTTGGACCAAAATCTAATGCTTCCATTTAACTCCAAATAATAATCGCCATAATATTTTCAAACGTTTATATTAACTATTATACACAGTGCATTCAAAAGTTCTGGGACTAACGTTTTAAAGACACAACTTTACAAATAAATAAACTTTCTTTATTATAATATAACATACAACTTTCCCTCTCTATACATATTTATATTGCTAAAACAATTGTTAAAAGGTATGCATATAGTTCTATTTTGTATAACCATGTTTAAACCAGCTGTTATATTCTTCTGAATTGTCTCTACTTTATCAAAAGGATGAACCTTCGGAGCCACCTTCAGATTAGAGAACAGAAAGAAGTTAGACAGAGCCAAATCCGGTGAATAGGGTGGATAATTATAATCTGAAGGTGGCACTGAAGGTTCATCCTTTTGATAAAGTAGAGACAATTCAGAAGAATGAGACAGCTGGTTTAAACATGGTTATACAAAATAGGAACTATGTGCATACCTTTTAACAATTGTTTTAGCAATATAAATATGTATAGAGAGGGAAAGGTTGTATGTTAAATTATGTTAAAGAAAGTTTATCTATTTGTAAAGTTGTGTCTTTAAAAAGTTAGTCCCAGAACTTTTTGAATGCACTGTGTACAATGCGGAGAATTGCACAAAACCAGACCCTGTGCAAGTAATATATTTATAGGGGTTATTGGCCAAGAATAATTAGGAAAACTATAATTTTTTAAAAGAGTGGTGCTTACTAAAGGGGTGTAGTTGAGTATATTTTTTAGAACGTGAGGTCATATGAGGATGCTTCTAATTCTGGCAATAAGTTATAGGGAATGTAACATTAATGAAAACATAACGTGAAGTGGATTCATTCAATTGTGTTCATCCAACCTAGAAGTGGAGCTCCTAGTGAAGCAAATTGAAGATAATTAATATTCAGGAAAAGGACTTGCAGCCTAGATATGGAACTGTTTAGTGCTGCAAGAAAACCTGTTCCACCCAACATCTACCTGAGATGAAGAGGATCAGCAGGGCTAAATTGGGTTGAATTGGGTCCACTTGAAATAGTCCCAAGGATCAGCAGGACCAACTCAGGTTGAAATTGGGTCCACTTTAAATAGTCCTGAGGAGTGAGGTGTTAGATGAGACACTAGATGAGACTTTGGTTGAAATTGAAATGAGAAGCAATCAATTAAGAGTATTAAATACTTATACCAATGAAGGGTATGAGGTCAAAAGAGGAAATGATTGATCCAATATAGTGGAAAAGATCGTTTTATTCAATAATATTCAATCAATGATCAGAAATTTCTGGAGATGAGTTCATCATCAATTCAAGAGATATTGGATGAAACTAATGAGGCTAGATCAATCTGTGCGGTTAAGGGATCGTTTCCAGATCCACCAGTGGCTTTACTTCTAACGTTTTGGATGGCCACGTATGCCAAAAATCATTTTTAGGAGAAAAATAATCTATACAATCAAACAGATTTGTTGACTAATGAGATATGAAGATTCAAGCATCAGTTGCCAAAATATGAGATAAAATTAGGACCTGTTGGACGATTAACCAGTTGGGATTGAAGTCCTAATAAATGAAAATATTCAAGAGTATTTCCAAAGTCAGCAAGTGTAGCCTATGTGTAAAGAAACAGCGCTGCTGATTGTTTAGTGAAGAAGGTCAATACTAAAAAATCAGAAGTATTGGACCTAAGAAAATAAGTGCAATGTTCCCAGAGGACCTCTGAACCATTAAATGGTTATGTCCTGAGATTTTGGTCAAGTCCTAAAAGAGGACCACTGAACCAAATAGATAATTAAATCTTAAGAACATAATATTTCGAACCATAATAACTGGTAGGTCAGAGTATACCTAGGATCCAGTTTAGATGAAGGGGAAAAGAAGGACCTCTGAACCTTTTTGTAGGTTGAAAATCCCATTGAAAATGAAAAATATAAAAAAATATATAATTGATATAAAACATTAAATGTCGTTTTTTATGGTCCATGATTTTGGACCTATGATGAGATGTGATTGCTGGCATGGGTTGCCGAGGGTATCAATCTATTAGAAGATCAAAGCCATAGATTTAATGGCTGAGCTGAAGAGTGTCTGAGATAACCAAGTGCTCTTTGGAATGGTAAAATACTATAGAATACTTATTTGGGATTTTGCCAGAATTGCCAAGCCCTTATTACATCTTTTGAAGGATCCAAAGAAAGGATATGTATGGAATGAAGAAGCACAGAAAGCCTTCAATGAGTTACGCTAGTACCTTATAAATTATCCAATTTTGAAGTCTCTGAATTCTGATTGAGAATTTATTATACAAACTGATGCTTTGTTGATGGAAATCGGCGCTATATTGAGCCAAGTATATGAACTTGGGGACAAACATCCAGTGGCATATGTGAGCTGGACAATCTCAGCCACTGAGAGGAACTACACCATAACTAAGCATGAATGCCTTGTGTTTATTTATGCCTGTAAACAGTTTTGGATATACATCCACAGAACGCACTTCAAAGTGGTGACGGACCACTACTTGTTGCGTTGGCTTCACAATTTGTGAGAACCAGAAGGATAACTGTCCCAATGGGCTTTGAAGTTACAGGCTTACAATTATGGGATAGTCCACTGAGTGGGGGCTTCTCATCAGAATGTGGATGGCTTATTGCGGTTACCAATGGTATACCAGCAGGCGGATGAGTTATTCCAGATAATGGTCAATGGAGAAATTGGGAACAAGCCCCAAGAAATCCAAGGTGCACTTTGAAAAGTGATGGAAAACACCAAGACCATGGATGGACAAGTTTTTTAGCTGATTAATGGGAAGCAGTTACTATTCCCAAAGCTGTCAGAAAGAGCAGCTATCATTCAAGCTGCTCATAAGGATGTCAGGCATGGAGGCCTGAGAAAAACAACTAACCATATTCTCCAGTACTACTGGGAGTCAATCAACTATGATGTTGCGGACTATCTGGCTTGTTGTGTGGAGTGCCAGTTTCACAAGCCGCACAAGAATATGACTGGATACCAACTGGTCCGCCATGGATTTGCTTGGCGTATGGTATCCATCAATGTGATGGGACCGCTGACAATGAGCACAAGGGGAGTCAGGTATATATTATTTGCAATCAATCATCTGACAAATTGGGTCGAGATGAAGGCCCTGGCAGAAGTAGATGCTACCAGTACTGCAAAGTTCATCCTGGATTAAGTAGTATACCAACATGGATGCCCACAGGTCCTGATAAGTGACAATGGGACAAATTTCATGTCTCATGTGAACCCACAGTTAAATGAGATAATGGGGATCTGAGGAGTCATGTCTGTACCCTAACAGCCAGAGATGAATGGACTGGTGGAACAAGTTAATGGAACACTAGCCATGACGCTGAGGAAGCTGGTCGCAGGAAGAACTTGCATGTGGTGAACATACCTGAGTTAGGTGACATTTGCCTACAATACCAGTCATCATATGGTGACAGGAAAAATCCTGGTCGAGTTGCTATATGGGAGGAAGGCCGCGTTGCCGCCAATTTTATACATGGTGGTGGAACCAACATTAGGGATGTGTGCCAAACAGTACTTGAACCAATTGATGAATATCCTGATTAAGATGCAATCGCAAGCATTCAATAATATTCAGAAGAAAAGGATACAAGCAAAGTTGATGGACAATAAGAACTGACTGGCCTTATCATAATACCAAATAGGCAGAAGAGTTGCCTATCTTGAAACGCATGGTTTCAATAGAAGAAGCAAATTGGATGCATTGTAGTTGGGTCCGTCTAAGATTATTGTCAAGATGGCAATGGACGCCTAATGCATCAAGAAACTCTTGGATGAAAGAGTAGTAAATTGAGAACATGCTAAGTTACTAAAGCGATAGGTCAAGAGAAAAAATGATAAAAAAGAGTTCACAAAGGACTGCTGACCCATTGAGTTGTCCTAATGATTTGGTCAAGTCCAAAAAAGGACCTCTGAACCAATATAGATGGTTAATTTTTAAAAAAGTAAGACCTCTGAACCATAGAAAACTGGTAGGTCTAAGTATACCTAGGATCCAGTTTTAGGGAATAAAATAAAAAGATGGACCGCTGAACTGAAACAAGGTCAAGTCCCATAGAAAAAAGAAGAAAAATAAAAGATTGATAAAAATATTGTAAAAAAAGATTATTAAAAACTTCATAGAAAAACCAATATATTTTTATAGTTTTTTATTGATTATCCTCAATTTGGGGTTGATTCCACCTATATCGCCTCTTGGGGGAGGGAGGATGGATCACAGTAGGAGTGACCAACCTATTAAAATCTATGTGAGATTGGATGCTAGCAAGGGCTAGACCTACACAAAACCAAGTTTGTTGAGCAGACGCAGATCTCTGCAAAAAAGTGACTAGGGGAAGGGAAATTAAGATGTCAGAAGAAGCCAAATGCAGTACCTTAGAGCATGGAGGGAAGCAACAGTAAAAGAAGAGGAAGTCAGCGAATAAGCCTGAGTAATCCCAATATGGCACTGTAGCTGGAAGATTGGTCTTGAGCACTTGCCAACGGGCTTTGTCAAGAACACCGGACATATGGGACAGAAACAAACAAAGGATACTAGATGGGGGTTGTCAATCATGCCCCCTATCAAAGCCATCAGCATAAGATACCGATGGGATGTACCAGGAATGAGATAGTCATGCAAGGAGCGAATGGCATCCTGCAAGAAATAACTATGAGCTTCTCAGAAGCTGAAGCAGACAGAGCAATGGAAATTGGGAGAGGCTGAAAGCTTTGTGGCCCAACTTCAAAGAACTTAGTTGGCAAAGTGAAGAGCATAGGCTGTAATATCCCAATCTAAAATATTTACAAGATCAGAAGAATTCAGAGCTATGGATAAAGCCTCAGTGACTTGGGCCCTTAATTCTGTGTAGGGGAGTTTAAAATTTATGCTGTTGCTGATGGTGAGTTCAGTGGCCAAGGCAGCTGAAATGTACTATTGACTGAGTCAGAAGAGGAACTCTGGAAGCAAATCCAATCTGGTGAGGAATAAACGATCAAAAGTGGAGGCATTACTTCAGAAGGTTCAATGATGATGTTAGGAGTATCTGTGAAAGGAGCTGAATGCAGGAGAGTCATGAAATCTAAATTTGAAGTCGATGACAGAGGAAGGATTATATGCAAGTCGTTTGAGATGATTGATAACCCAGTTCCATCAGGGTTGGTTACCATTTCCAGTAATTCCACGGAAAGACTAGCCACTGGTACTTGACTAGGAGTATGAGTCCTGGAAGGACCATAGAAAAGGTTCTGATGCACAGACTGACTCATCCTCTGTAAGAGCTGAAGATCATGATCAGACAAACTATTTAGCAGCTGTTGATACTGCAACTCAGAATTTGACGTATGAGCTGGACAAGAGGGGTGATGTTAGACTTATATGATAGTCGACATTATGCACTATGAAATCAATTAAGCTCCAATTTCAGAAAAATTAAATTTAAAAAATTAATGGGACAAGCTTTTAGAGAAGAATTAAAAATGATATGAGCTAATAGGTTATGAGAAGAAAAATAACAAGGGCAAACATAAATGAGCATTCTTAGTTGGCCATGAAAAGAACATCAATGGGAAGAATCTCCTGTTGAGGACAAGGAGAAAATCAGAAAATCGAGGATGCCAGACCAAGAATCCTGAATATGACAGTATGCATATGCCCTGACAGGGGAAAAACTGGATCCCAGGATTAATATCATCATGAGTAAATTGATCAGCCTGGCATTACAGAAGGTTGCAGGGACCGCGCTCTGAGTAGGCGGTGGTGAGGAGGATTAGGAATAGAGCTACATAATGAAGGTCATCCCAAGCAGCATTGAGTGCAGATGGTCAAGCTCCACTTGAGAAAATGAAGTATTTGACTGAGTGCAAAGCAGTGTATCCTGCCCTGGTCCATTTCTCTCTGGAAATCTAGGCAAGAGGGGGGATGTGTTGGGATTTTTGTCCCTATTCCCAGCTGGCTAAATTACTAGGGATTTCTAGGGGATAATTCCCTAATGTGAGGTAAATTGGATATTAGTTGACCCTTATTTCAGGGTAATTATGTTTGGGGGATTTTAGGTTATTCGCCTGGTCAGATACGTTGAGGATTGATCCAAATGAATGCTTAAGATCTCATCGAGCAGAGTTGCCAATGAAATAGGAGCATCTGATAGTTGATAAACTATCAGGCGTATTAATTGGGATCAGTCAGGTTTCATCACTGACTTATTGGGAATTTAAGGAGTAAGTTGTGAGGCGAGTGATGCCACCTGCAACTAATTAATCAATAAGTTGGTTTGCAACCTAACTTAATGAGTAACAAGATCCATTACCTAAGCAGGTCACCTGCCAAATATGGTTAGTTCACTTGGATCGATAGGAAAATTTTATGTACACGTTATCCAACTCTTTTCATTTTAGGTCTTGAGGATGTCCAATGATGGAATTCTAGCCAAGATGAGGAAGATCATTGCTGCTGAGATGAGGATGGGTGATTCAATAGCAACAGCTGCAGTTTCATTGAGGAGGCGCCAACTGAAAGTTGGGCGCTGAATTCCCCACTATAAATTTCCTAGAATTCACTTATAAGAAATCACAATTTGCCAGATGATAATTTACTAAATCACAAATTATCAGATCACTTTTACTAGAGTATTAGCTTAGTAAAGTTTACCAGAATCCATTTGTTCTATTCTTTCTCAAGGATATTACTGCTGTGTGCAATAATTGGGAGACTCTTTAAGATAAAGAGTAAGGATCTAATTGGGGATCCAGAGAAGAAGCTGAATCAAATTGGGGATTGATGCTGACTGTGTGTTGAACCAGAGAAACCGTACCCAGGGATCTAAGAGTAGACTGAGTTATGCGGTACAAGTGAATGAATCCCTACTCAAGACATCATAAGTATATCAAGAGAAAATACTGGCTGAGCGTTGGACCAAAATCTAATACTTCCATTCAACTATGGATAATGGTCGTCATACTATTATCAAACGATTATATTAATCTTTATACAACGTGGTTAATTGCACAAAACCCAAACCTGAGTAAGTATATATTTATAGGGGTTAATGGTGAGAATAATCAGAAACATAAATTTTTACACAACCATTGGCTACACTCAAGTTCTTAAAAATTGAGGAGATTCATCTCTGGAACTATCTATCTTTATGTAATCTACCTTTGCTTAATCTACCTTTTGTACTTTTCTCTCTCGTTGCAGACACTTTTGCAACAAATTCAATTCAAGACTAGGTAAAGTTTGATAATCTCATCGAGGAGATTAGTTGGCACCCAATGTCAGGGAGCAGTTGGGCGAGTAAAGTTAAGGGCACAGGTGTTGGCCCCATGTCAACCAAGTTTCATAAACGCCCTGGCGAGTCCAGCAGAATAGATAAAATTAGTAATAAAAAAATGGTGGTTATAATTTCCCTGGAAAGTTTGGCCTGTCAAGTGCGCTAAACCAGTTCATCAATATGCCACACTCCCAACCACTATTGTTGGTGGAACATGGGGTGCATGTTTTCTTGGATATTCAGCAAACGCGCTTTGGGAGATGTTTTGTGGAGATGTACGCACACTTTTCTGAACGCAGTATGCGTCACACCCCACTCCATGCCACGCGGTTAGCTGGATCTTGTCTTTGAAAATAAGGAAGTGGAGGATGAAACCACAAAGGTGAAAGTAGTAGTGGACCTCCCGGATGGTCAATGGGTAGTTGAATCAAAGTGAACCCACTGGGTTAAATTGAATCAAATATTTGTAACTTTTGACTTACTACCTACTATGGTCAAGTGCACCATGCTAGAGCGCCACCTGAAGGCTGGGCTCGCCATATACAGAGAAATACAATCCTTCAAAATGCAGTGCTTAACGCTCATGCCAAACCTGTGCATAGGCAAAGCGATTGCTGTTCTCACCCCATCCGTGGGGATAGCAGAGGATTTGACCCAAATCCCACACACCACTTATGTCAAAATTAATGGGCAAAACACCAATCCATTTGGGTAGCCGTGAATAGAGCGCCTCCTATCTGCACTTTTTGTCGTGCTTTTGGCCACAAGGTCCATACCTGACCCTCCAATGAGGGCATTACTCAATTTGAAATTCTCTCAGATGCAATGTGCGGTGAAGATGCCCACTATGAACTGTCACTAGACACTGACTCAGCCTTCCCATGGGGAGTGCAAGGCTGCTACATTCTAGTAAAACCAGTGTCCCTACAAGAGCAGAAGAAGACCAAACAGGCCCACAAGGTGGCGGCCAAGGAGGTGGCCAAGACTGCGTCCACAATCCTGCCAGCCCAGCTCCAGGAGGACATTGAGACTTTTGTGGCAGAAGCATCTTACAAATCCCTCAACCAATCAGATTGGGACGCCCAAGCCAATTGGGCCACCCAAGCTGAAAACCTGATTGGTGAGTCAGTTTCACCCAACCAATGCGCCCAAGCATCAATTGGGACCAAGTCGCTCATCGATAATCATGCTGAAACTCCACCTCCAAGCGTTGGTGCACCATAAATTCACACACCACAAAAATTATCCCACAGTGGGGAAAAAGCAGAAGGCAAAAGCCAACGCGAACCCCACTGTTAAAGCTTCCCGCTCTGACACATACTCCGTAGCACATAATACCTGCGCTGCCAAGCAGTAATGTGATGAAAAAGAGAAGGTTGAAGGGCTCAGGTGCCCTTCCCCTCACACCTAAGGTGCAATTGGGGGAGCCTTTACTTTAGGGATGTTGAACATCGCTGGACTCAAGGCCTCACCATCCTGGGCTAGGAAACCGAGTTTTTTACAAAATAATTTACCCATGGATATCCTGGCCATTCAGGAAACCCACTGTCCAAGTGGTACAGAGGAATCATGGAAAACCATGCTTCTCCATTCCCTCTCCTTTTGGCCTATGCACTGTAAGGTGCTAGTTTGAGTGAACCATAGTTTTAAATTTTTTTATCAAAGACATACCTAAATGGCCGTATCCTTGTTGTCACCTTTTTGTGGGATGACAAAGTGCCCACTGTCGTTAACATTTACGCCCCAACCTGTGCGCGAGAACATTGGGAATTTTCTTGGCAGTCAATTCCTTTCCGCTACCCCCCAACCCATTCATTTGTTGGCGATATGAACCGCTAGATGAACCTATCTTCAGACTGCTGGCCCTCATCGCCTACACCCCCACAGGGGCACGTTGAACTTCGCATTCTCAAAGCCACCCTAGGGTTGTTTGATACTTTGCCGCGTCATGCTCCACTACTCACTAACATGTCATGCCCCCACGTACACAATGATCAGCTAAGGTCCATGACTCACATTGACCTTATTCTCACGCCGTTGAAATTTCAAACCTAAATTTCCCACTTCACCACAACAAAAATCAATTTCTTCGACCACAGGATGGTATCAGTTACATTCATTTGTCCAATCCAGAAGCCCAGGCAATGAAATGGTGCAAACTCTGCCTAGCTAAAATAGCATCACCAAGATTTTCCTCGTGGGTGGAATCCATGACCTTAGCTCCAGAGTTTGTCACACCATTATGTGCAGACCTAATTTCTACCTGGTCAACCTTCAAGGCGAACATAATCCGCCAGTCTCGCCACCTCTCCTCCAACCACTCATGGGCTGCCCCGGCAGTCATTTTGCGCACGCTGGCAGAGTTGGAACACCTGGAGTCTAACGCCCCTGCTGCAGGCTACAGCCCAGCTTGGGGTCACAAGTGGGTGGAAGTGTCTGCCTGCCTCAATGCACTGGTGAGACAAAACAAGCATTGGGTTTGTGTTCAGTATATCTCAAAGCATACTACAGCAGGCGATACATGCTCCACTTACTTTTTTCAAAAAATTTTCACATCATGTCAGAGTTTGGCCTGCACACAGGTGCAAAGGCCAGACCACTCCGTCGCGATCATGCTGGCCAAAGTGGCAATCAAAATACAAAATTATTACTCCACTTTTCATCAATCTGATCCAATTCTGCCAGCCAAAATGGAACATTTTTATAAAAGTGCACACATCTGCACCATTTCCTGATTCCCAGAGTTGATAAATTTGATTACTCAGGATGAACTCTGGTCCGCCATTTGTGGTGCACCATATAGAAAATGCCCAGGACCAGATGGCATCCCTTATGAGTTCTATAAAAAGTATTTCAAAGATTTTTGCTCCTTGATGCTTGCCTCCCTGAACCAATGCCTTCTGGAAATGCGCCTCCTGCCTGGAGGGCAAAAGGCCTTCACAATTACATTGTACAAGAAAAGGGATAAGCTGGACTTGGTCAGCTGGTGCCTCATTTCACTCACTAACACAGACACAAAAATTTTTATAAAAATCATTGCTAACCGTTTAGGGGTTGTTGCCTCTGATCTCATTTCCCTGGACAATTTGGTTTCATCCCCAAAAGGTCGATTTGGGACAATATACACACCATAACCAACGTCTGTCAATCCACGGCTTCTGGAGCACTTGTGTCTTTAGACCAGCAGAAGGCCTATGATAGTCAACTAGAATATTTCAGAGCCTGCCTCCACAAGTTCCACCTTCCCATAGGTTCATTAATTGAGTGATGTTGCTTGCAAAATCTGCCACATTGGCGGTGCATGGTCCTGGCTTCCTCACTGATGTGGTTCACCCTCAAAGGGGTCTTCGCCAATGGGACCCTCTTAGCCCACTCTTGTATAACTTCAGCCTTGACCCACTTCTTCAAAATGTGAATGCCTGCCTTATTGGGGTCCATGTGCAGGGCCAAGCACCAGTCAATATGTTGGCGTTTGCTGATGATTGTGTGGTTAAAGTGTCTAACAATATGATGCACGCGCATTTGAAGAAACTACCCAGGTTTACTCCAGGGTAAGTAATGCAGCACCCAACGCCTCCAAAACCGAAATTATTCTCCTTAGTCAGTATCAAGCCCGCTGGGCCCCAGCGCCCCATTTCCTACCTGCCTCGTCAACTAGCACATGGGATCGCTTGCCCTGCCCACACCACTCTGCCCCGCTCATACTCCCCTTTGTGCCACGCCCCACCGTTTGCCCTGTCCGACACTTGGTGGTGTGACTGGAGTCAGGAGGGTACGCCTCAACGGTGATGGAAAACCATATACTGGACAACGTTAAAAGATGCATAGCTTCCCCCAAAGCCCATCACACCTCCCTTAAAGGCAGAGTAGTGCTAGTCAACTCTATGCTCCTCTATAAAGTTTGTTTTGGGGCCCATGCTATCGCCTTTTCCCCATGTTTCTTCAAGTCATTATACACCCTTCTTCAAGGGTGGCTTTGGTTAGGCCGCCCACTGCTGGTGCGCCTGGATGTCATGTTTGGCCCTCGCCATAGTGGTGGTATGCGCCTGCTCGACTTTGAGGCCCATGCTGCCAAAGACCTAAGCACTTGGATCACTGCCATCACTAACCTTACGATCTCAGCCCAGCACTGATCCCACGAAGACCGCTCCAACTCCTCCCACGCCCTGGGCCTCACCAATCCTTCCCACCCCCACTCTCTTTTAAAGTACCTTGCCTTACATCCTTCTGCTGCGGGCCCATATGGGATGTCGCCCCACTCCAAAAGGATCCTCCTCTCCATGCGGAGCGCTGAGTGGAGAATTTGCATCAGTGGGCACACTGCCCAGAGGGGGCGTCCCTCTCCTCAGTTCACCCAGGAGGTACAAGGACTTCCCATTATGAGCGGAGTGATACCCATGCGACCCCCTACCATGGCCAGGGTGGACTACATGGGCATGAATGACATCCCCTACCCCCTAGTTACCCAGAAAGCTATTTGGAAGTATGCCCACCACCCACTTATGCAACTTCATGTTCATTACTATGTGTGGAGCTGCTTGAGATGGGTATATCATACTGCTGAACGCTCTTACGCTTTGCACTCATCCTGTGTCATGTGTGGCCAGTATGGAACGCTGATTCACCACCTGGAAGAGTGCCCTCCATCAAAAGCGATATTGCGTGAGGTGCAACGTCTGTTTCGCCAGGATCAGGCACAGCCCTTCAGCCTGTCTAAGGACATGTTTGCTTTATCCATGGATTCCCCTCTTCAACCCTCCCTACATGCCTTGGTGGCCACAATCGCTATGTGGACTATACATATGATCGTCTTAGATGCTATCTCAGGCTCCAACCCCACCCTCCAGGAAGCTTTACGCCAGTTCCAATCACATCTAGTGGACCACATTCAAGCGTGGATGTTTGGTACCTCCCACCCTGTCGACCCAGTTGGTTTCATCCTGGTTTCCAGTTTAGTTCATAGTTTCAGACCCCTTCCTACATACGTGCTCAATAGTGGCGCATGCCCCTGCACACGTTACCCCCCTCTCTTCTCTTGGAGTTCCCTCTAGCAACAGGAGTAGCGACTGCTTCTCTGGGGTGCCCTCCTCTCGCTGAAGTTATTTTGTTGTTTAGTGTCTTTTCAGAAGTGTCCATCCCATGGTTGGCCTTCCCCAAATACAATTTAAAATCTATCTTTATGTATATATGTCTTCACTGAGTAGATTTACAAGCACTTGGAATAAAGCACTAGCTTTTTAAAACCCAGGCCTGAAAATTTTATTCCAGCCCTTCAAAGGATAAGAAATTATCAGTTGCAGTAGCTATCAATAATTCCTAAAGAGAAACTCATTATCTAAAGAATAAATTAGACCATTTGGTAATAGTAAAATGGGTCAAAATCTAACAGAAAGTGTACTTTTTTACCCTAAAATTTAAGATATATATAATTTTATGCCTAGATATGCTTTTGTAATAAAATCTTGATCTAGTGAGGTAGATTCTTATAAATCTATAGTAATTTTTTCATAGTTTGGGGTGTTGATAAACCCTTTGTGTTTAATGAGAATCCTTTTAAACCTAGATTTGTAATTTTAACATTATAACTAAAGTTTTGCTAATGCATTCATTAGATTTTATGATTATCCAATCAAAGTTTGGACCTTTTTCAGATTGACTATACGAAAATGGCTTGATCATTGGCTCCCAATATTTATCAACTAATGATTTTCCTAATTGAGAGCAGGATTGTGTTAAATAATCCTGAATCTCTATAATATTTTCATCGTCTTTAGCATATTATACCCTTTTAATAAATAAAGCGGATTATTAAAAGCTACTCTTCTCTTGTAATTATCCTTGTTTATTTTTTTATTGTACTTCACTTTTGCTCTAAGGTCATTGCTAGCTAAACCAACCCTCAGCCATATGGGTACAACTTGAGGCTTTCAATTTTCCTCCCAGTATGCTTCTTATTGAACCCCTTAGTAACATAGGCCTACTTACTCCCACGCCTTGGCCTGATGTGAAAACTGACAAAGTCACTAAAAGGTTTATTTAATATCTAATTTAATTCATGGGTTTCAAAAGCTGGAAGTCTGACCAACTATACGCCTTGGCCTTTATGTTCTGAAAATATTGTATATTGCTCCTTAATAATCTGTTTTAATCTTTGAGAAAACACTTTTTTGCCATTAGCCAGATTGGTGTAGCATTATAAAACAATTCTGGTGATACTAGCCGATTTACCTGTGCTTCGCTACAATGCCTATAAAATTTCAGATATTCAATTTATCAATTTAAATTTTATATTATAGATAACCAAAACCACTCAGCCAAATCTAATTGCTCAATCAAATCAACTAAAAACCACCAATCATTTAGGTAAACCAAACTGAACTTATCAAAATAACCAATAACTAATCACCCCTCAAAATTAAACTGTGTTATATCGATTTGTCCAAAAGCCATCAACCACTCAGCCAAGCAAAAAAACCTATCAAATCAATAAAATGACACCAAACTGGTAACCAAAAATATCATTATAATTAATTTCTATTGAGTATGTGACATATCTTCAAAACTACTAAATCAACTTCTACTTAACATGCTGAGAGTATTTTATTAATTAGGTGAACCAAATTAGACATGTTTCTAAAATATATAAACCTAACATCCAGATACCCATGCTTTGCTACAGTATTTAAAGTTTATCAGATGATAAGCTCACATTGTAGCCTATATGCTGTGTCAGCACTACTCTCGAGCCACTCAAACTAACAGCTTCGCTGTTGCCTCATGGCTGGTGAGCTTATTATCCTAACTATTTAATCTACTTAAACTCTAATACTGGTTTTTGTTGAGTTTTAAGTGAGCAATTTGGTGAGTTATTAGATGATATTCGCCAAAGCTCACCCACTCACCCAAATAGATTAAACTTATCAACTTGATTAGCTTCAGGTGAGCAATTTGGTGAATTGTTCAACAATATTTGTCAATCTTCACCCAATCGCCCAAATAGATTAAACCCATCAGGCTCAATAATTTCAGATTCATTAAGATTCACCAATTCTCACCCACTCACCCAAATAGATTGACCCTATCAGAGAGAAGGTTTCAGATGTCAGTCAGTCAGTCAATAGGTATGTCAGTACTTAAGTGAAAGTTTTTATTAAGTAAATGTTTGATGGAAGATCAATTACCTTAGAGCCATGTCTGTTATAGGTAGTGTAAAGGGATTAGGCAGTACTATAGCACTTGGCTTATTTATAACATGGTGTAGTAATTGGCACTTTGGAATTGATTACAGTTAGCACATGTCAGGGAATGGTGTACCGCTGTCCTGGCAGGGGTAGCTACCATGAGCTATCATAAAGGGTTTGGATTCGGTATGACCAGGACACTAGATGCGTCCAGATATAAGAAATAGTTGGTATACTGATATGAAAGTGTACACAGATATGATTTTAGGAGAGGAAAGGTGGAATGGAGTTCCTTGAAGTTTAGGGTGGTAGATCGGGATTTCTAAAACTTTAGTAAATAACTTTAATAGTGATTGCATAATATGAATATTTATTAACCGCAAAGGTTAACCATATGAATGCCCTAGTTTATATCCCATCCAACTTCCTGGACTTAAATAAGCTTGAATGATATTTTTAAACAGAGTACTATTCTTCTTTTGAGCTTATGGTATTGCGCCTTCATATAATTCTGAAAGAAGTGGGAATTATCTCAAACTCATTGTAAATTCCTTTGGTGCGTTCAATTAACTCAATATCATCACAATTAAGGTAAAGCAATTATTTCACCAAACCCATTACAATTATGTTTTGCTATGCTTTTAATCAACTCAACTTTATCACATATCCTATTTTTCTGATGAATAATATCAAAAATCGTAGGAATGTCATTTATGTCAGGCTTTACCCTGACATCATCCCCCAAGTGCTGAAGCTACCTGATAGGCCTTCTTCTTTCATTTCTTTAACAGCTTGCCTGCATTATTTAAGCTCTCCTCAGGCTCATAAGTGCTCTCTTATGCAAGATATCTAGCCTACTTAACCAGGAATTGCACTGTCCCACAATGATTACATCTGCTAATGATAGCCTCTACCTCATACTCTATATGGACCAGCAATATGAGGGGGCAGCGCTTTTAACTTTCTGATGGGGTAAAGAACTACCATTTTTCTTATACAAAAGTAATTGACGAAAAACATCATAAACTTTTCATTCTTCAGGTAGAGCAACTCGGCAGGCAACCTTCCCAATGACCTCCTTAACTTTATATGGTCCTACACACCAATGAGCTAATTTTACACCATGGTACATCCAAAGGAACATTGCGAGCATCCAAATAAACTTTATTCCTAAATTCTAACGTCTATTCAGGAACTCTTATTTATCTGAAAAATCCTTATAGGTCTGCACTGCTTGAATTAATGTTACTAAACATAATGCTTGGGTCTGATGAATATCCTTTATAAATTCTCTTCCTAATGGATTGTCACTTCAGTAGTTGGCAGTGGTTCCCAACTCACATCATAGCCAAAGTTAGCCTTAAATGGTGATATTCCATTGGAGTCTTGGTCCATGTTGTAGCAAAACTGGGCCTTTGGTAACAGCTCAACCCAATTAAACTGTTCAGCATTCACGTAACGTCTCAAGTACTGCTCCAGCACCTAATTAGACCGCCCAGTTTGTCCATCTGTTTGGGGATTATATGCAGTAGACAGTCATCTCTTGATTTCAAGACCTAACATAACCTGCTTTCAAATGCTTGAAGTGAACTGTGGGCCTCTGTCAGAGAGAACCTCCTTGGGTATTCCGTTATCTAAGTGTACCTTTTTTAAATAGCTGGGCCAAATCTTTGGCTGTGACACTGTGGTCATAGGAATGAAATGAGCCATTTTTGTTAACCGGTCAACTACCACCAAAACTGATTTATACCTTTGAGACTGGGGCAACTTAACTATGAAATCTAGGGTAACTGATTCCCAAGGCTTTTGATAGAACTTCAACAGTCCCAACTGACCTTCAGGATGGCCCCTCCTAGCCTTAGTACGCCCACAAATTTCACATCCAGCCAGGTACTTACTAACATCTCTAACCAGCCCAGGCCAGCGATAAGTTATCTGGATGAGAGTTAACATCTTATTTCGTCCAGGATGTCGATACATGCCTGAGTCGTGGTATTCACATAATATTTCCAATATTTGGTACCCTTCAGGAACATACTGTCATTTATCTCAACAGACCAAATTCCCTTTCAAAAATATTTCTTGAGGTACCATCCACTATTTAAATTCTGGCTCAGGTCAGCCTTCAAACCTTAAAAAATGATTCTTCTTTCTGGGACTTCAAAATGTCATCCTCCCGTCCTAACAAAATCATGTGATAAAGCTGATCCATTGGGTTTCGTGTTTTTAGCAAAACACGTGTGTTATATTATGTGATCTCCCTTCTGCAGGCATCAAGTCAGGGAGATGACTCAAGAATCTGGGACCACATTAACCTTCCCAGGCTTATATCCAATTTCCTAGGTCATAACCAGCAAGGGTAAGAGCCCATCTAGATTATCGCTAATTTAGCTGGCGCGGAGTAAAGGAGTATGTTAGGTTCATATGGTCAGTCATGATCTTCATGGGGTGCTTTGACCCATACAAGTACCATCGCCAGTATTTCAGGGTTTAAACAATTTCTAGCATCTTTTTTCATAGATCAGGTGTTACATTCAGCAAGGTAAACTTTTTTAGAGGTAGGCTATGGGATACAGCCTACTTTCATCCCCTTATTGCAACAAAACCCCCTAAGAGCATATCCTGAAGCATCAGTTTAACCACAAAATGGGTTTTTATAGTTTGGCATGGACAACACTGGTGCGAAACAAAAGACAGACTTCAAGTCAGAAAAAGATTTATCCGCTGCTTGGGACCATTTATATGGAACACCTTCTGATGTGAGACGGTCAAGGGTAATGTAATAGTAGAAAAGCCTTTGATAAAATTCTGCAAATGTTTGCAAAACCCAAGAAACTATGAACTTCCTTCCAGCTATTAGGTGTAGGCCAGGGTGTGATAGCATCCACTTTACTAGGTGCCATGGTAAACTCATTCCTGCACACAACATAACCAAGAAATTCAACTTTTTTCATAGCAAACTCACACTTTAGAAGCTTGACATTAAGGTTATACTACTGGGTTTTCTTAAAGATCAATTGCAGATGTTGAAGGTGTTCCTCTTGAAGCTTGGTATACACCAAAATATCATCCAGGAAAGTTACACAGAATTAGTCCATGTATCCACCCAAAACTGTATTGATCATTTGTTGAAGATGTACTTAGTGCGTTGCAAATGCCAAACGTCATGACAAAATAATCAAGCAGCTCAAACCGCGTCTTGAAAGCCGTTTACCATCCATCATCTTGTTGAATCCTAGTCTGGTTAAATGCATCCCTCAGGTCCACCTTAGAAAAGATAGTAGCACCAGAAACATGATCACTCAAGTAGTTTGCATCAGGAAAAGGGTATCAGTTCTTAATGGTGATATCATTCAACTTTTAATAGTTTAGGCAGGGGTACAAACCTCAATCTTTATTGCTACAAATAAAAGAGGAGATGAACATGGAGATTGGGACACTCAAATAAAACCTTTTCTCCAATATAGTAACCAAGTACTCGCATAACGCCACCTGTTCCCGTTGGATGCAACTATAAATTAGTCCATGAGTAGGCTGAATCCCTTCTACCAGATCTATTGAATGATCAAAATGGCTATGGGATGGGGTGGCATTTTTGCCTCTTATTCACTAAACACTTCAGACCACGCTTTAAGGTATTCTGAAATTATTCCTTTACATGCCTCCAATAGAAACTTGGAAGATCCTGTAACATACAATCCTGGTAACATCTTTCTACTCAACGCCCATTCTCTTCTCTTTCCATCAACTTTTACTGTGACAGCATTTCTGCCATTGTTATGTTGAAGCTCCATCTGGCCTAATCATGGAAAGCCAAGGATTACAGACTGGGGTGTACTCTTTTAAATCCGAATTTTTTTCTCAATTTCAGGAGACCAACTATAAGACTAATGGGATGTGCGTAACATTAGGCAATGGACTGCTCCCCATTTCCAGGGTTATGATCAATATCTTAGTCCCAATTGGCACTTCTAACTTTTTACCAATTCCTCTGATATAAAGTTTTGGGAGTCCCCACTGTCCAGTAAATTCTCGTTATGGGATATAGTATTTCCCATTCTCTATAGTATAGGCAAAACAGGGTAATATTGAGTTTAATTTTCTATTGAAAAAGAGACTGACGAATCTTTCTCTTTCTTTGGACATTATACAGCTAAATGACCAGATTTATGGCAAAAATAACACAATCCTTCTTAGGATGACGTTGATATTCTTTATGGATCATATTGGGTATTCGCTTCTTGTAATCAGGCCCTTGCCACATGGGAGCTCTGCCCATAACCAGATTTGCAGTAATTTCAGGAAATTCTTTTTAAAGATAGGGTGTTGGGGTAGTGTCTGATCAAATCTGCCAAGTGCCTTCCTAATCCTTGTTTAAAGTAAAGGGCTCCCATTTCATCGTCTAATTTTGTCTTCCAGAAGATCTTTAGAAACTTTGTGTATATCTCTCAACAGTTTGGCCTTCCTGCTGAAGGTTCATCAAGGCAATTCGTTCCTGTAATTTGGTACTAGCAGGAGTTGCTGCATCTAGCAACTGACTTTTAATGTCTTCATAACTCATGCACAAATTATCATTTTCTTCCAAAGCTCTGGTAAACCAACTAAAAGCATCTCCAGAGAGCTGAGACCCCACTGCAAAAACTTTCTGTGAATCATCTAGGTACTTCTCAGGATATTCTTTAAAATTCACCTCAACAATGTAAGTTGTTTTTTCAACTCAGCTAATGTTATCTTTTTAGATAAAGGTTCTATAAAATAATTGATGGGCGCGTGGTTAGCCACAGTCAGTGTCTGGACTTGATTGGGCTCTATCGCTTCTTTATAAGTCATATCATCTTGTTTTATTGAGAAAAACATTCGTGATAATAACTGGCAAACTTCTAACAAAAAAGCAAAGTCAAAGCTCCTAATAAAAACGTGGCTTAAAGAACTTTGTAAAATTTGGTGATCAAATTGTCAGTAATTGGTGTACAGCTGTCCTGGTTGGGGGTGGCTAACAATGAGTTAGCATAAATAAGGCTTTTATCCAGTATTACCAGGACACTAGATGCATCCAAATATAAGAAATGGTGGGTATACTAGTATAAAGTTGCACTAAAATATATTTTAGGAGAGGAAAGGTGGAATGGAGTTATTTGAAGTTTGGGGTGGTAGATTGAGATTGCTAAAACTTTAGTAGATAACTTTAATAGTGGTTGCATAATATAGAATATTTTATTGACCGCAAAGGTTAAACATATGAATGCCCTAGTTTATATCCCATCCAACTTCCTGGACTTACCTAAGCTTAGATGATTTTTAAACATATAATTATTCTTCTTTTGAGCTTATGGTATTGCACCTTCATATAATTCTGAAAGAAGTGGAAATTATCTCAAACTCATTGTAAATTCCTTTGGTGCGTTCAATTGACTCAATATCATCACAATTAAGGTAAAGCAATTATTTCACCAAACCCATTACAATTATGTTTTGCTATGCTTTTAATCAACTCAACTTCATCACATATTCTCTTGATCTGATGGATAATATCTAAAATCTTACGAGTGCCACTTATTTCAGGCTTTACACTCGCAGCACAGGTAATTTTGCACTTACTAACAGTCAATCTTTATCAAGACATATATCTAGGAATACAGGGAAGAAATTTTAAATTTGTTACAGTATGTTTTGTATATAAATATAATCAACTGTAGTATTAAGTATTACAATGGCTATGTGGCGACAGATTCTTATCTTAATTGGTGAAGACTTTGGCTGGCTACAGATGATGTTAGATACTCTTTCATATGGAAATTTCTATTAGGTATGCTCATTCACCCACTCCCAGGTTTTTCATTGATGCAACTAATAAGCACTTAAAATTGCATTATATGAATGATATTAAATTTGGGTTAGAGAAATGATTATCTAGGGCTTGGGGCATTTAAATGATAGCAGAACTTAGCAACTACAACTGATAAACTAAAAAAATGGCCAAAGGATAGTGTTAAACCTATTGACAACTAGTTTATGCCAATGTGGGACAAGGTAGCTAATGATAAATTATTATAAAATACGGAATATGAAACTTAGGCCATGAGGCGAGGTCTTTGAGATTTTAGAAAATTAAGAGATGTACTGTCAGTTGGTTTAGGGCCCACGCCATCACCTTTTCCTCTTGTTTCTTCAAGTCATTAAACGCCCTTCTGCAAGGGTAGCTTTGGTTAGGCCGCCCACTGCCGGTGCGCCTGGATGTCATGTTTGGCCCTCGCCACAGTGGTGGTATGGGTCTGCTCAACTCTGAGGCCCATGCTGCCAAGATCCTTAGCACCTAGATCACCGTCGTCACCAGCCCTACAATCTCTGCCCAGCACTGGTCCCACGAAGACCGCTCCAATTCCTCCCACGCCCTGGGCCTCACCAATCCTTCCCACCCCCACTCTCTTTTAAAGTACCTTGCCTTACATCCTTCTGCTGCGGGCCCACATGGGACGTCGCCCCACTTCAAAAGGATCCTCCTCTCCATGCGGAGTGCTGAGTGGAGAATTTGCATCAGTGGGCACACTGCCCAGAGGGGGCGTCCCTCTCCTCAGTTCACCCAGGAGGTACAAGGACTTCCAATTCTGAACGGAGTGATACCCATGCGACCCCCTACCACGGCCAGGGTGGACTACATGGGCATGAATGACATCCCCTACCCCCTAGTTACTCAGAAAGCTATTTGGAAGTACGCCCACCACCTTCTTCTACAACTGCATATTTGCTCCCATGTGTGGCGCTGCTGAGATGTTTGTACTGTACTAATAAGCGCTTTAACGCTTTTCACTCATCCTGCATCATATGCGGCCAGTATGGAACGCTGATTCGCCATCTGGAAGAGTGCCCTCCATCAAAAGTGATATGGTGTGAGGTACAACGTCTATTCGCCAGGATCAGGCACAGCTCTTCAGCCTGTCTAAGGACATGTTTGCTTTATCCATGGTTCCCCTCTTCCACCTTCCCTCTGTGCCTTGGTAGTTGAAATTGAAAGGAACTATCCACTCAATTGTCCTAGATGCTATCTCAGGCTCCACTCCCACCCTCCAGGAAGCTATACGCCGGTTCCAGTCGCACCTTGTGTACCACTTTCAAGCGTGGATATTTGGGTCTCCCACCCCATTGCCACCAGATGGTCTCATTCTGGTTCTCAGTTTGGTTCATCATCTCAGACCCCTTCCTACATTTGTGCTCAATAGTGGCGCAAGCCCCTGCACATGTAACCCACCTTTCTTCTCTTGGCGTTCCCGCTGGCAACAGGAGATAACATCTGCTTCTCTGGGGTGCCCCCTCTTGCTGAAGTTCATTTCGTTGTTTAGTATCTTATTGGAAGTGTCTGTCCCCTGGTTGGCCTTCCCTGATTAGATTTAAAGAGTTTTAATGTCAGGGATTAAGGATTTGATCCTCATTCATAACTATTAGCCATAGGCGCCAAGGAGAGGTGAACAATAGGAAATTTAATACTATTAGCTGGCAGCTAAATATAAAAATATGGGTGTGGGGGCAAGGTAATCTATAAATAATTAATTCTATAATTAACCTCAACTTAGCATAAAACAATTAAAGCATTTGTCTATATTCATTAAAAAATTAAAATTAATTAATTATTATTCAAATGTTTGGTCTGACCAGTTGCAGCGTATGTGATGTGAAAAGTCACCATATACCTATAGCTTCTCTGACCATAGTACTAGATCTAAAAGAATATTAACCATTTTCTGGGGGTTCTGTGATGAACCAACATAAACTTTGGGATAAAATGCAATCATATATAAATATAACTGGGACACCTCTTATCTTAATTATCTTAAAGTAATATACTAGAACAAAACATGTTGCGCATTAAATGATCATAACATTTTAGTTTAGTTAGGGCATAAAGAAAAGCTGTTGTAGCCTAAAATCCAAGCTATCAGAAAGTTTAAAGGTCCTCAACAGTATACTTTTTAGAAGAGTATTTTTATGGCCTAAAAGTTATTATAAAGTCATGGTTATAAAATTTTCAAATAATTGTATAGGGTCATAACCTTTGCCTTCCAAGAGATTTTTTTCTTGTAGATAAGTTTACCCTTGCTGATCTTACCTCACATACATTAATCAACCTACTACCTGACCTATGGTTCCTGATGATCTTAAAATTTCAACATGATTTGAAAGTAACGATAAGCTTTAGATCTCAAAAGTTATGGGCTGTTTGTTGAATTCTAGACCATCATAACATTTGTAAGAATAGTTTAGTAATCAGAAAATACTATAAGATCTATTACAATTGTCATTTACTGAAGGCTAGATGGTGATAATATGCCTGGCTGTTGCATATCAATATGGATGGTTCTTATATAGGGTTTGATATGGTTTATGTAAGGCTAAAAAAACTTATAATAAATAAAGGCATCTTAAACCATTTTTCTTTATGTTCTTAAATGCTAATATTTTTTATTGCTATTTTAGAAAATATACTTTTAGTCATTAATCTTATACTAAAACTGTGAGAGGGCATGTACTAGTAAATAAAACTAGAAGTAAATGATCTATTAACCTGGTATGGGTGTTTTGAAATAGCCAAATCTAACATTCATATTATGGTAAGTATTAAAGGCCGTGAACTGGTTATATATATGCACATTAAATCTTTAAAAAATCATAATAATAAGGATAGCCATTATTTAAATTAAAAAATATCTTGAGTTGACATTTTTTATACCGTTTTCTCCTTGCCCAGGTTAAGAAGATATATTTTATTAATTAAATGATGACTACACTTATATAATGACCAGAATAAACTGAAACTTGAAGAAAGCTACCAGTTTAATCAAAGTCATCTATGATCTATTGTACATTAGAATATATATAATTTAAAATAGTTTTTCATTGGCAATGATAATATTAGATTGATTTGGAGCAAAAAGAGTGTCTTTAAAACCAAATTACCTGACAGGTTTATGGTATCTAAACTAAGATCAACAGGAATATCGCTATTTAACATAAAAAACAAGACACCGTGGACAGTGCCCACGCCTTGATAGCGTAGATGAAAGAAAAATAAGATGTGAAGATCTTCATGTTGCAAAGGAAGGCGACAACTTGTCTAGAATAAAAGGATGAGCTCATTACAAGTCAATAGTCTTGTTATAGGCCTTGTGGAGTACCAATATAGAGAGTTCCAGCCTTCTTTAGAGTATATTCATAACAGAATTCAAGTTTTGATAGTATTAGATGACTTAAATTGTTTGATACCTCCTCAAGGAGATCTTCAAATAGGATGACTCAGAAACTCATTCTAGTAGTAATAGGTTTCTAATGTAACTTAGTTGATCAACAGAAAAGTTGGTATGGATCAAACTTTCTAAGTGAAATTGTGGTTGAATCATGATTGTATAGTTTTAGTACTTAACCAATTTCAGCAAGTAAAATTAAATTACTTCAATGAAGGTGAAAAAGGTTGAATAGACCAAAATTCAAGCTTCAGATGGAAGGCAATTAATATGTGATTGAGAATATTGTATCTGGAATGCTAATGAAATCCCTTTGTGAAAATCAGGCGTTATGACCTATTTTTATTTAGATAAAACTCATTATTTTTATGCTGTTGATATAAATTTTCCAAAATCATCACCCAAATCCTTGGTACCATCCTGGCATTCTTAGACCTTACCCAGCGTTGTAAAAAAGGTTTTAAATCAGAAAGAGCAGTCAGTTTGACACCTTTGACTTTTGCAAATTCTTCTTTATTCTTGCAATTGACTCCAATTAATTAATTCACTCCCATAATATTTAATATCTAGTCTCTTTAACAGAGCTAAGGAAAAGGTTTTTTGAGCAGAAAAGAATTTTACTTCTGTAATTGTTGGTTTCAACTTAGACCTAGCATCATAATGAAATTCGCTTTTGGAAATTATCAATCAGGTCATGCGCATGAGTAGAATTGTAGGCTGGAACCCAGATGTTTTTAACAGCATTAAATTCTTTTTGTATATTATGTATTCAAACAATCGCTTCAATTGATGGGATTCCACAATCTCCTTTAAACCTCTCTGTTAACCCCTATACTAAATACTCTTAGGTCTTAGGAGGGAGAACTTCAAATGGGACTATACTTTTTGTAAAAGAATTAATGGATTGGTATTTTGGAGTAGGATTTAAATAGTAGGAGGCATAATGAATTTTCTTATAAGGTGGTAGGTTCCTATCTTTGTGGGCCCTAGTTTCTTGAATGGCTAGTTTATTGGTAAGTTTTTTGCATTTAGCATTGTGAAGTCTCTAGAATCATATTCAAGGACTACTTTTCCTGCCATCTGCATTCTCTTCATAGATAATCATGGCGTCATCTAGATTGGTATTTACCTCCTATTGTGCTTTATTAATGAACTCAACAAAGTCCACCATAGCTTCCACCTTGGTCCCACAACTGTGTTCTATTTTTTGTGGGCTTAAAAAATCTGGCAAAAAAGGAGAATAACCAATAGAAGAACGTTGAGCGTTAATGTAGTTGATTGACCCATGGTTTTAAGTCCAGATGCCAAGCCCCTCTGCCTAGACTAATAGCAAAATTCTTTCAGGTTAAGAAGGACACAATGCCTATTTTTGGCTCCCCTTTCTCAATTCAGTGACCTTGCTCATGTGGTAGATGAACATTGAATTATCCCCCTACCTTCCAAGGACCCTTCCTATCTTCCTTTTTTCTTCTTCCACCTTGTCAAAAACGATAAAAAGGTTTTCAGGGAGGTGATCCAATCTAGGTCCTTCTCCAGTACTCTAGGGCTCATAATAATCAAGGCCTGGTTACCTCCAATATGCAATAAATTGCCTATCTCGCCCCAAGCATCATATAAGCCTAATAAGTCTTATAAGTTAAATTGATCATTAATAGTGCAACGGATTGAGTATCAAACCCCCAGATTATTCAATCCGCACCCAAATTCATTCTGACTAATCTCAAAGCCAGATTGGGCACATGCAAAGCTGTTTACAATTACTTATCGTGTAAAAAATCTGTGCATTATTGGTATTATCAAATCAGATTATTCTTATATTAAACATGAGCTGTCAAAATTTTGATGAGATTGATTAAACTTGTTAAAGATTCTTTCCAAACCCACTACACTCTTCCTAACCTTTAATCTGAGATATGCGCATAGACCCAGGACAGGTTAGTGCTTTGAGTTCCTTCCAATCCTTCCATCCCCCTCTCTCTAAAGACAGCAGCCCTCCTTAGGTTATTTTACTTTTTTAGTATTAGTGGTGCCCAACCCAAAGGGGGAGACACCACGCATCTCCTTAGGTTAATTTACTGGTTTTATTAAAGTATATAATTTTCCTCCAAAAACCAACTTTCCCTTATTTTATTTCCGTAGAATCTGCCTTCCAAACCATAACACAACTTTCTAATATCAATCTAGAGATGCACACTGCCATCCCTGAGATAGTACTAAAGTTCATTGAGTGGGTGCAATGATCCGTCAATAAGGCGTCATTCCACACCCTATGCGAGCCTGTGATTACTTTTGTTTCCAATCATGGTTGCTGATCTGTCATGCATGCCAGGAATCACTGCAGCCTCAATTTACCTTCCAATCTGACATTAATTTTGCGCAATCCTCCCAAAATTTGCCCACTATCTTCACAATCTGTTTACATGCAATACCCAACAGCTTCAGAACTCAATGTAGTCATCACCCTCCCTGCCTCTCCCACCCATGGAGTTGCCCCAGAAAGACCCGTGGTTGCCCCAGTGCAGCATTCTGGCTTGTTATATGGGCCTTTAGTATTTATTTGAGCAGATTTACACCTCACATAACACCTATAATGTCCCACATAAAAGTAACTAGCCTGAAAGTGTCTATAGCTTTTGAGGCTTCTCACTGGGTACCTTCAGACTCAAATCTGAAAGCCCGTTGTTCTTTAAATCAGCTATAACCATGTCAAGGGGTAGATTAAAAGCCAATCTAAATGCTCAGCAGAAGTAAAACACCGCATATATTTTTTCAAAAATTGGTTTACTCTTTCCATCTGGCCATATGACTTTGAGTAGAAGTCAGTTGATTGTCAGGGGCGAATTTGAAAGGTATTACAAAGGTCCTCCCAAAATGAGGAATTTGGCCATAGTCACTTAATCTCTTTTTTCACACCATGGACGGAGAAGGTGTGGAACATGAAGAGTTTAGCCATATTAAAGCTGTTATTGTGGCGTGGAAGTGATAAAGTGAGCGAATTTGGTAAAATGATCCACTACTACCATGATGGCATCATACCTCTCTGATAGGTTTAGCTTTTTTATAAAGTTGACCAGAAGGGAAGTACAGGAACCTTCCACTTTTGTACTGATACTAACAAAATATTAAGAGGTTAAAATTTGATTTTATCCAGTTGCAAACAAGGATCTCCTTAATATACTGAGATACCTAGGCTAGACTCCTATCCAGTCATACATGCGTCAGGATAGGCATGGGGTTTTTTTTCAGGTGCACCATGTTCATACTAACATGGTATTTCATAATGGGCTCAGGCGAAGAGGTCCAGAGGGAACCCATAAGCGTTCCTGCAACCATATCATATCTTCCTTCACATGGTACCCCTTCATAAGATATCCTGGTTTAAGTTGCTCTTAGCAACTATCTGACTGTATTCCAAAGATAAAGGTCTGGATAGGATGATCCGATTAAACATGCTTTCTTTCTCTAAAATCCCAGTGAAGCAAGAACAGAAGCGTGGGTGACAAAGGTGGGCTTATTGGACGTATCCTTACCTGAAGAATCACAAGTTTAGTGCTATGAAGCTCCACTTCTCTAGGGTCAGGAATCAAGGCTGATTTATGGCTTAATACATTTTTAATCCATTTTCTTGCCATTCATGAACTTAAAAGAACACAAATTGAGAAAGTATCCCATGAAATGGGTTTTATATGAGGTAAGTACACGAGGGATGCATTAGTACAGCAATACCCAATGGTCAGTACAGACCCAAAATGACTGGGGATAAAACATGTAAATTGTGGCGCCATTATTATGACGCTTTCAATACTTAGAGTAGCTTCTTGTCATGCATTGCGTAATATAACTCAGTAAGGGACATGTTTTCTTAAAAATATTTGAAAGGTTGCTCTACTGCATTCATGTACACTTGTAACAGAGCATTGGCAATAGCAAAATTATAGGCATTACTTGCCGCTATAAATTCTTTTCCTGGGACAACACGATGAAGTATGGACGTGATGAGAAAGGTGTACTTCTTGGCCAGAAAATTGTCCTCCAGTGCAGACGACTACCAAAGGGATTTAGAACCACTGACCTTGTACAAGGTGTGAAAACCTCTATATGGTTTGGTGTAAACTTCTTGAGGAAGGTACATAGCCTATAAAGCTTGTCAATTTCTTTACTGAGCTTGTTGGTGTGGGCAAATTGCATATGCCTTTAACCTTTTAACTGTGTTGCATATGTCCTTATAAACAGAATGTTGCCCATGAAGATTATATAAAACTGAAAAAATTACACATAATCATCTTTAGCGTCATTCTCGCCGCTCTCAAGTGTCCAGCCACTTTCCACAAGTGTACCTTGTGGGAATTAAGTTCTGGGGAGTATACTTAGATATCATCCATGTAAACCACGGTATAAACACCCAGCTATATTTGAACGCTGCATCAATATAACATTAGAAGATTGCAGGCGCATTCTAAGGCTACATATCATAATTCATAATTGTAATACCCTCCTAGTTCAGAAAGCAGTAGGCTATTCCTGCCCCTTTATATGAAAATTTGGTTGAAGGCGTTTAAGCAGTTAAGCTTGGTAATGACTTTGGATTTCTTGGTATATCTAATTATTTAAACATCCATAGGGATGGAATGAGGATCAAGTATGGTGACATTTGTTCAAATATATAATCTAAACAGGGACATAATGTACCATTTTCGTTTTATACTAATAGGATTGGTGAGCATACTGGAGGGGTACTTGGAAGATAAGCCATTTGGCTTGTTCTTCCATGACCCAAACTTCAGCTTTACCTCTCACTAGCGTTAAGAGGTAGATGTGAAAGGAAATTTGAACCAAGTCCACTGTAAGATTGAATTCGCGATCAAACTTATAGTGTTTCAAAAGAAAATTTGTGGTAGCCGCATATAAGATTACTTAATCCCTTCAAACAGGAAGGCAAAGGAAAATTTGACGTGGTCTTGAGCAGAGGTGCAAGGATGAATTTCTACCCCTTTTGACATTGTGGAAAGTCGCTTGAGGTATCTTTAGTGGACATGGAGATCACTATATTTTCACTTTTTTAAAGATAGGGCCAGATTACTAGCCTTCAAATTGGTAAAATATCAAACTTGCGCCTTCACTCATTCCCCAAATAATTAGGTACAGAAAATTTTATCTTCTTTGAAGTGGTCAGCTATTTATACTTACCAACTTAAAAACCAAAACCCCTGTTATTGCAGAGTTGGAATAGCCTTGAGGCACCCACTTTTACCATACCACCAAAAAGTAGCTAACTAAAAATCAGCTTGGTTCAGTTCAAGTAACTCTTTGGAGGCAACTGTGTTCACCAGAATTAAAGTTCTGAAACTTCTCCGTTGGGAAGAGAGTAGCATAAAGCACAATGTAACCAGAGCTTTTTTCAAACAGAAAGTGCTAAAACCTCACTGGTAGGGTCCACCTCAGGCATAATAATTGTCAGGAATCCTACCCAAACGGCTGATTTGGACGCATTGAATGTTGGGATTCGATCCTGGACTGACCAAAAAGCCCAAACTTCTGTTGAGGACAATCCTCAAAAAAAGTGACAATTATCAAAGTCAAAGATCAATCCCAATTTGATCAAAAAGGCCAACCTTCTGTTGGTGACAATCCCTGGTGAAAGTTAACAATTATCAAAGTCAGAGCAAAGCCCCAACCAGCACAACCAAATCATACTCCCTCAGATCTACCCAACCTTGAGGGTTCAAACCTGGGCCATGAGATGAGCATGAGAAATTCAATGAGATAATTGGGCTTTTATTGAATCCCCAATACATTCACTTTATTAGACATAGGCTTGGGATGCTTATATTTCCCCAAAACAATTCCATGATTACCCTTATATAGCTGGTATTAAGCCAATAAACTTTACGCTTTTTCCACTTTTCACAATTTAAAGTTAAAAATGGATTGTTTTTTATTAGGAATTGACTATCCAGACCTAATATCTGAAAAAAGACTTCTCGACCAAGAGAAGCATAAATAGGCAATACAAACCATGAAACTTTGGGTCCCCCTGGCCTCAAAATATTGAGGGATATGAAGTATTACACCCGTGGTCCCAACAATAATACTAATGGGATAAATGGTTAAATCAAAGAAATATTTAGAATAATTCGCCATTCTTAATGTCAGGATTAGAGATGAAAAGTGAGCTAAATTCCTTTTCTGAAGCAATCCTTGACAGATTGACTCTTGACCTAGCATAAACAGAACCTTATTCTGAAGGCACTGAAACTAGATTCAATCAGGAAGCATCACATGTATAAGAATTGATGGAATCACCTTCAGAAACCCCATCCGCGCTTACTGAATCTCAAGAGGCACCGCCACCACCGCTGTGGTCATAATGACGATGCAGTACAATGAGTTAACCTTCCAGGTGATTGATCTGGAAGTCAGTAGTAGATCCTGATCCTATGGGGCCATGAAGGTCCCTAAGGCAACATTTCCCCACACGCCCTATAAATATTGCGCTTTCTAACACAAAACAGTTTTTTATATTCTCTCCATCTTTTCATTTTTTGAACTCTCCACCATTTTCCAGCTTCAAGCCCATTATCAGACTTTGGCGACAGTCAAGGGAGCTGAAACACCTTGAGAATTGGAGCTCACTACAGGGGGCTTAGAGCTGTCCTTAATGAAAATGTCTATTACAAATAATAGAGAATACTAGCAGTCACATGAAAATTCTGCTAATCAGTCAAGAAGAGTTGCTCAATGAATTTAGTACCTTGTGGTATGAAGTGCCGCCCACGCAGCCTAAGGTTTTAGAATTTTGGGCCACATTTCAGTTCTCCCTGCCCTCAGGTGACGTAAATTAATATCAACTTCAGTATGAGAACCTGAAAGATATTGTTCAACAGTCATTAAATGGAATCCACTAGTGGCAAGCACGATGCAACCAGTACATCAACACGCCACACTCCCAGCCACTTTCGTCGGTGGAATTTGGAGTCTGTGTGTATCTGGACATCCAAAAAACGGCCTTATGGAAAATTTTGTAAAGATGTACACAAAGTTTTCCTGACCGCAGTGTACATTGCACCTCACTCCATGTCGCGCGGTTGGCTGGACCTAGGTTTTGAAAGCAAAAAAGCAGCAGATGAGGCTGCAGCGGTGTGCATAGTGGTCAACCTCCCCAAAGGGCAATGGGTCGTTGAAACCAAACGCACCAGATGGACAAAATCAAACCAAATTTTCCTCACGTTTGACTTTTTGCCTACTATGGTAAAACGTGACATTTTGGAACAACACCTGAAAGATGGTCTCGCCATATACAGCGAAATACAATCTTTCAAAATGCAACGCTTCATGCTGATGCCACACCTGTGCACCGGCAAAGCCATCGCAGTTCTGACCCCAACTGAGGAGATTGCGAAGGACCTAACCCAGATCCCACACTCCACTTTTAATGATATCACAGGGCATACCACCCACCCATTCCGGGTGACCGTGGACAGTGCGCCCCCATTTGCATCCACTGTGATGCGTTCAGCCATAAGGCGCACGCATGCCCCATCAAGGAGGGCGTCACATTCCAAGAGCACCCCTTGGCAGCCATGGCCAGCGGAGAGGCGCACTACAAACCAACCGCAAGCACCAAGGAGGCTTTCCCGTGGGGAGCACAAGGCTGCTACCTATTGGTAAAGCCTATCTCCCCACAGGAGCGGAAGAAGGCCAAGCAGGCCCATAGGGTCGCAGCCAAGGAAGCGGCCAAGGCCACCACCGCTATCCCACACTCACAACGTCAGGAGGACATGGAGACCTTCACGGTGGAAGCAACTCAGGAATCCATCATCCAATCTGATTTGGAAGCCCATGCCAAGCAGGTCACTCAATCTGAGGATCCGATTGGAGATTTGATCTCACCCAATCATTGCACCCAAGCTCTGGTCAAAACTGACTTGGGACCTATCCCAACTGAAAATTTTTTTTGACCCGCTCAACGGTGCACCAAACTCATCTGCACCGCAAAAAATTCATCCAACGTTGGGAAAACAAAAAGCAAAGGACAAAACCAATGCAACTCTTTCCAAAAAAATTAACAAAAACTCTGATAGCGTTGCTGCTAATACCCGCACTGCTGTGAAAGCCCGTGGGGACCTGGAAAAGGCTGGTGGGCCCAGGGGCCTACCCCCTTGCACCTAAGGTGCGATGGGGGAAACCTTCACTCTAGGGATGCTGAATATCGCCGGACTCAAGGCCTCCCTGTCCTGGGCTAGGAAACTGAGTTTTTTACAACAAAATTTACCTGTGGATATCCTGGCCATCCAGGAGTCCCACTATCCATGAGGTTCCAAGGAAACTTGAAAAACAATGCTCCTCCCATCCCTATCCTTTTGGTCGAAGCACTGTGGGGTGCTAATTTGGAAAAATAATTCTTTCAAATTCACATCCTCAGAAACATTCCTAAATGGCCAAGTGCTCGTCGTCACCTTCTCATGGGCTGATGTAGCGCACGCAATCATCAACATCTATGCCCCAAATGGCGCACACGAGCGTCAGGAATTTTTCTCATTGCTCAAATCCCTCCCACTACCCCCTGATTCTTTCCTAGTTGGTGACATGAACTGTTGGCTAATCTCACCAATAGACCGGTGGCCTCCCTCATCCTATGCCCCACAGGGTCACATAGAACTATGCGTTCTAAAGGCCACCCTTGGGTTAATGGATGCACTGCCACAACATGCCCCGCTGCTCAAAAACATGACGCGTCCCCACATCCACAATGGCCAATTAAGGTCCATGACCCACATCGACCTTATTCTAACACCGGCGAAATTCCAACCCCACATCTCCCACTCCAAAACAACAAAAATGGAATTCTCCAACCACTGACTGGTCTCGATAACCTACCACCTACCAGTCACAGTTGCTAAGGCCCCACATTGGTGCAAAATCTGCCCCCCTGAGCTCACGTCGCCAGGATTTTCCATGTGGGTGGAAGAGGCAACTTTGGCAAAATCGTTTGTTGCACCATTTAGCGTGGACCCCATTTCCACATGGGCAACTTTCAAAGAGGACACCATCCGCCACTATCGCCATCTCTCCTCCAGACGCTCATGAGCCACATCGGCGGTTATCTCATGCACTCTAGCGGAATTGGACCACTTGGAGTCCAACATTCCAGTCTCAGGATACAGTCCTGCATGGGGCCAGAAGTGGGCGGAGGCAGCCGCCCACCTCAACGCACTTGAAAGGCAACACAAACATCAGGTTTGTGTCCAATACAGGGCACATGCATCACTAAAGGCGACAAGTGCACTGCATATTTCTTTAAAAAAAATTTGCACCACACCAGAACGTGGCCTGCACACAGGTGCAAAGATCGGATAATTTCATTGTGGACACACTGGCCAAAGTGGCAATTGAAATGCAAAAATATTACTCCAATTTATACCAAGCCAAACCAATTCAGCTGGCTGAAGTGGTGGAATTTCTTGACTGAGCTCATATCCGCACCATTTTCTGATACCCAGAAATAATGAATTTAATTACTCCAAACGAGTTATGGACAGCTATTTGCGGTGCGCCAAACCAAAAATGCCCAGGCCCAGATGGCATTCCAAATGAGTTCTACAAAAAATATTTTGAATATATATCCCCACTTCTGCTTGCCTCACTTAACCAAAGCCTGTTGGAAACGTGCCTTTTACCAGGAGGACATGAGGCCTTTACTGTCACACTCTTCAAGAAAGGGTATAAGCTTGACTTAGCTAACTGGTGCCCCATTTCTCTAACAAACACAGACACCAAAATTTTAACAAAAAAAATGGCTAACCAATTAGGGACTGTAGCATCTGCCACCATCTTCCCAGAGCAATTCAGTTTCATCCCCAGAAGGTCGATTTGGGATAACGTGCACTCTGTGGCTAATGCATGTCAGTCCACAGCCTCAGGAGCAATGGTATTCTTGGACCAACAAAAGGCCTATTATATAGTAAACTGGGAATACCTAAGGGCCTGCATCCATCAATTCCGCCTACCCCCCGCTTCATCAACTGGGTGATGCTGCTCACAGAATCTGCAACAATGGCAGTGCGTGGCCCAGGCTTCCTAACGGAAGTAGTCTGCCCTCAAAGGGGCTTGCGACAAGGGGACCCCCTCAGCCCACTCTTATACAACTTCAGCCTTGACCCACTACTGCAAAATGTGAATGCCCAACTCACTGGGGTCCATGTGCCAGGCCAAACCCCAGTCAAGATGATGGCATTTGCAGATGACTGCGTGGTGGGGGTGTCTAATAATAAAGATGCATGCACACTTGAAGCCCTCATCCAGGAATATTCCCGGGTAAGCAACGCAACACTGAACGCCTCCAAAACTGAAATCATCCTCCTTGGTCGGTTTCAGAACTGCTGGGCCCCAGCAATTAGTTCCCAACCCGGCCCATCTGCTCGCCCATGCCCACGCCTTACTAACTCAACACACACCACTCCACTGGTGCTCCCCTTCATGCCACGTCCTACCATAGGACTGGTGCGCCATCTGGGCGTGTGGATGGAGGCAGGCGGATACGCGTCAGCAGTAATGGAGTGCCATATACTGGACAACGTGATGAAGCGAATCGCCTCTCTCAGAGCCCACCCTACTACCCTCACTGGCAAGGTTGTTCTAGCCAACTCTATGCTCCTATCCAAAGTCTGGTTCAGAGCCCATGCCATCCCCTTCTCCCCAAGCTTCTTCAAATCCCTGTATGCCTTGCTGCAAGGATGGCTTTGGTCAGGCCGCCCTTCACCAGTACAGCTAGAGGTCATGTTTGGCCCTCATCATCAAGGTGGCATGGGCCTGCTTGACTTCAAAGCCCATGCTGCCAAGATCCTGGGCACCTGGATCGCGGCCGTCACCACTCCTACACTCCCATCCCAACACTGGTCCCGCGCGGCCTGCTCCAACTTCTCCCAAGCCTTGGGCCTCAACAATCCATCAAACCCCCACTCCCTGATGAAATACCTCGCATCACACACATCGGCCACAGGTCCTCACGGGACTAAAACCCACTACAAACGAATCCTACTCTCCATGCGAAGCGCAGAGTGGAGAATTCATATTAGCGAACATACAACCCGAAGAGGCCGCCCCTCTCCTCAGTTTACACAAGAGGTACAGGGGCTACCCATCCATGATGGCGTGATCCCCATTCGGCCCCATGTCCTATCCAGGGTGGACTACCTGGACATGATGGACATCCCTTATTCCATTGAGACCCAAAAACAATCTGGAAATATGTACATCACCCTCTGTAGCAGCCTACAAGTCCGCTCCCATGTATGACACTGCCTGAGGTGGGAGTATCTTACAGCTGAGCGCTCTAAAGCTTTACACTCATCCTGTGTCATGTGCGGCCAGTATGGAATGCTGTTCCACCGCCTGGAGAAGTGCCCCACCTCTAAAGTGATATGGCGCGAAGTTCAACGTCTGCTGGGCCAGGATCAAACGCATCCCTTCAGTCTGTCAAGAGATATGTTTGCTCTATCAATGGCCTCCTCCCTTCCACCCTCCCTCCGTGCTCTGGTGGTTGCAATAGCCATGTGGACCATCCAGTCGATTGTCTTAGATGCCATCGCAGGCTCCACCCACACCCTCCCAGAAACTGTCCACAGATTCCGGTCTCATTTGGTGGACCACTTTCAAGCGTGGATGTTTGGATACCTCCCACCGCATCACTGACAGCTGGTCTCCTCCTGGTTCCCAGTCTGGTTCATCAAATCAGACCCCTTCCTCCACACGTGCTCAATAGTGGCTATGGCCCCTTCACACGTCCCCTCCCCCTCCCCATAAGTGGCGTTCCCGCTGGCAACAAGAGATAGCATCGCTTCTCTGGGGTGCCTCCCCTGGTACTAAGTTTGTCTTTCCTGAGTCATATTCAGAAGTGTCTGTCCCATGGTCGGCCTTCCCCGCAATAAATTTAAATGGAATCCACTACGTTGGGGCCCACTCCAGCAGCTCCTGCGCCTCTTCTGTGCCATCTTCCATGAGGTATTGTTATACCTCAGCCCAGCTGCCAGCGGGAGAACTGACCCTGGGAACCAAGTGCTACCATTGGAACGTCATTCACCCAGTTATTCATCACCTCCTTCAGCTAGTTGGGTTGCACCATCATGAAGTCTCCTGACAATTGGGGCTCACCCAAACCTCACACTCCCATGTCATCAACTTTTACAACGTGGCCTCCTCCTTTGTCCAGGACAACTGAGAGGCCATCAATGATAGCTGACAATTAATCAATGAAGCTTGAGCCAATTTGTGGTTTGGATAGCGGGATTTCTGGTTACCTCAAAGACCAACTGCATCAGAATATCCAGCTCCTAAAGGCTGCTTGGAACCAGCGCCTCCACGAAGTCGAAGATCTGGTGCAGACCCTACAATAACACTACCAGGAGCTGGCTTCTCGTGACTACACCTCCGGGAGTAAAGGGCCTGAAGGTCCCCCATAGATTCTGAGGGCCCTCGATTCTGTGGCACCTACACCTGGAGACCCTGACGACCCTTGGCGAAAGGATGTTTTGGCATCCTTAGTCTCCTTATGTAATCAAATCTGGAATATAGCCCATGAATGTAACTGCAAGTAGAGGGAGTCCCCCTCAACCCTAGGGTCTCCATTAAAGCATTGTCAGACGAAATGGATAACTTTAGCACTTTCACTAAGCCTACCAATAGTCGCATCTCTCAGCTCAAACAATTTTTTGGAGGGTTTGATACCCATTTTGCCCACCCTCAAATGCCCGCTTTTTCTTTAGGGCGCCAATATTCAATCCATATAGGAGCAGGTTGCCCATAAGGCTTTTATTTCCTCCCTCAAACTGAAATCAATATGATATCCAAGAGGACCTCAAGGGCCTAAGATGACTATTGGACCAACAGGTCCCCCGTGACTATGCAGAAACCAGATCTCTGAGCCTAAACTCATTCCTGGCGTTAATATACTCTCCACTCCTCTTGTGACTTAGTTTGAACCTAGTTTTAAGGAGAGGTTCACCCTTACCAGGAGAGCATCGCCTCTTTCCTGTATGCCTAAAAGAGTTCCATTGAAGAGGTCACCAATTGGCAGAAAGTGAGGCATATCCACTCCTGCCTTAACAGCACTGCTCGGGAGATCATGACTCCCCACTTGAAAGAATGCAACACCTGGGAACAGGTCTATACGGCCTTAGTCCAAGAATTTAGCAGCAACAAAACCCTGGACAATTAAAAACAAGCGCTCATGGGTATCCATCTGAACAAAGGAGAGAGCCCTGTGGAGTTTTCCCGCCTTTTCTATGCTCAAGCGCAGCCCTTGGTTACCACCAATAGTATTACCTTTAATGACGCCATCACTGCTGTCATCTCCACGTTGAGGTCCTATCCAGAAGTTCAAATGCATATTATCAGCGAAAAGAATGGTTTCACCTGCATTTGAGAAATCAAAGAAGTAATTAACGAGATCCCCTGAATTGGCCCTGCACTCCAAGGATAACCCTTTTGGGTAAATTCAATCATCCTTGAATTTAAGTGCTCGAGAACCAGAAGAATCCTCAACCCAATGCACCAACTGCAATGGTTTCCAACGCAGCACTAAGACATGCTGTAAATGACTTGCTGAGGAGGCAAGAAAAAAGCCGTCAGCATGAAGGATGATTTTACTCCAAATGACATCCCTACCAAACCTCAATAATAAACCATGACCTCAAATTAATAAGTAGCTAATGTACCTGAAGAAGAAGTTTTGGTACCCATTGATAATAAATTAACTATTACTGCTTACTCTTCTTCTGATGACTAACCCATGTTTCTCACACTACCTCACCAGCTCGGAAGTCTGGCTA